>VYZU01017379.1:0-30964 GCA_013401355.1 Ceyx cyanopectus | reverse complement strand
ACAGTGAATAAAAATCAAATATCTGTTCCTTAATCTTGCAGAAAGGAATAATAGCCAAGGTAGTCAATCCTGAACAATATTAGTGCTTGTGTCATATAAATTTTGATAGTTACACCACTATTCTACACTTCTAACTTCATTTATTTCATGAGAAGAGACAGACTAGTAAGCCCAATGTCAGCATCCCTGGTTCCACTTCACAGGGGCAAGGCTCCATCCCTTTCTGGATGGAGGCAAAAGCTTTTTGTTCCCTAGAAGGCAGTTATTACAGTGTAAACAGATACAGTCATAGTGCACATACAGCACTTTATTCTTCTTCTTCTCATATTGTCATCAATTCAAAAAAATCAGTCTCCTGGTACCGTGTGCCTGGAACTGTATTAGCCCCTCTATTTGCAAGCAATGGGAAGTTCATCTCAATAACATAAAATGACATCTTAGATTTTTTTAAAAAATGACAGCATGTGGCTGACTGATTTCCTATGAGGAACTGTCAAACATAAGCCAAGGCACTTTTCTAGGAGGAATCCTATTCTAAGCCAGGAGAGAGACAAGTCATGAGTTTGCTTCCTTTTAACTTAGGCATTCACTCTCATATTGCTGTGTTAAAAGAACATCATGGGTTTAAAGCCATGGGGAACTCAGGTATTCCTACATGGCATTTTCTGTTCTGTCCTTATCTTATTCTCTCCACACTTGGGAGTTTGCTAGAAGCAGGCAAGCTCTCAACAAAAGCTAGACAACCATGCCAGCAGAAAGCTGGGCCCAAGCTAATAAACCTTGCTGAGAAACCTTTTGTAGGTTGGCAACATATTAACATGGCTACGTGGCATCCAGTAAGGCTATAGCATCGGTGAAGTAAGCTCATGTTTGCTCAGGTCATGTGTAGGCATATCCACAGCCTGGGGGACTAAGAGGAGCAAACCAGAGGTTTTTGTTACAAACAGTGGATTTTGTGGCTGTGCTGCTGTCACCCCCAGCACACCGGTCAGCACAGTCAATCTGCTGTTAATAAGGAGGCACCGACTAATCCTTCTATGTCATGTCTGAGGGAGCCATATGACAGCTTCCAGAGTCACAGCTCTGTCCCTGGTCTGCTCCCAAGACAGCCCAGCTGTACCCTGAGGCTGCTGCAGGGACCACGTTATAAAGCTAACAATTGGCTTATGATTAATCTTAATTTTCCCCTACCAGACATAGATTTGGTCTCTTCTTTTACAAAAACTATAATTAAGATGATGTGAATGCTTAGTAATCCTGACTTACAATAATGACATATTATCCATTCCTAATTGCTATTCAATCCTAATTGTCTCCTTAGAACACACACCTGATTAGAGCAAGTTTCAAAGGCAAGAACCAGAGCAACTGCTTGGGATCTCAGACCATTGAGGATAGGGCAGGAAAAGGTCCATGGAAATTGGAGGAGGTAGCAGTGTGGGACCAGAGAGTACAGCTAGAAATGATTCCACCATGCCTCTGCTTCTGCCTGGAGCTCCATGGCTGTAACACCAGCTCTGCATCCTATGTTAAAAAAAAGAAATGGAGTGTGAGACAGCACATGTCAGAAGTGTACTGTGAAACATATGTTCGTGTTTTCCCTTTAAGACAGAGTATTTCACATTTCATTTTTTTATATATATACTTTAGATTACAGATGAATCTATTGTACCAAAATATTGACAGCTGCTTTCCAACATGGGAGACTGTCTTCCACGTTCAGTGAACTCTCCGTGTTCTTAACTATAAAACATTTCAGCAGCCTCTTGTATATTGATATTCATTACCTGTATGGTTTGCGTAACAGACATGTAAACACCCCAATCAATAATATCAGCTCATATTGACCAGCTATTCCTAACCTGAAATAAGAATGTCAAGATTTAATTGATTCACATTCATGCACTGTGTAAACATAATTTTAAATTAACAGGTACAAGCAGAGCACACACTGTTATTACTGTGTGGAGTAACCCGGGGGATGCGTCAGAGCACAAAGCTGGTTTACTGGGCAGAACCAGTCAATAAAATGCAAGGTATAATTTGCCACCTAAATATCCCATAAATTTCAACTCCTACTGTGTGCTGCAAAGCTATAGTCCATTCCTGCTCTGGCAGTTCCTGCAAGGCACTGGAGGGACAGTGAGAGAGGGTACAAAACAAGGCCAAGCAAGCCAGGGTTGCCCAGGAGGAGGAGCTGTGGCTGCAGCTAGAAGTCCAAGAAAGGACAGTGCCTGGGACAAAGGATGCTCTGGATATCAGAATACCTCTCTTTCCTCTACAGCACATTGTGATGCGGCCACTCCTCAGCGTTTTCTCCAAGCTGAACAATCCAAGTGACCTCAGCCACTCACCCTTGAGAGACTCCACCATCTTGGTCACCCTCCTCTGGACACACTCATAGTTTGACATCCTCCTTATATTGAGGCACCCAAACTGTACAGAGTGCTCCGGTGGGACTGCTTCAGATCAGTGCAGAGCAAGACAATCACCTCCCTCAACTCACTGGCTATGCTGTATTTGATGCACTCCAGGACATGGCCCTTTAGGCTGCCAAGGCACACTGTTGAAATATTCAACTTGCCATCAACCCAAATGCCCAGATGTCTTTCTGTGGAGCTGCTCTCCAGCCTTTCATCCCTCAGTTTGTACATATAGCCAGGATTACCCCCTCCCAGGTGGAGAATCTGGCACGTGCTCTTGTTAAATTTCATACAGATGGTGATAGCTCAACTATCTCTGTATGACACTGCCGTCGATGGACTCCACAGCTCCTCCTAACATAGGACTGTCTGAAAACTTAACGTACATTGGATTCCTGTGTCTAGACCATTTATAAAAACATCGAAGAGCACTGACCCTAAAACTGATCCCTGAGAACCCCACTGGTGACTGACTGCCAGCCTGATGTAACCTTTTTTACTCACTGAAGTCAGCCCATCACCCAAGGTATTCCAGCCTTGTCTAGCTGTGTGCTGGGCAGTTTATCCAGAAGGATACTGAGAGTGGCAGTGTCAAGCACTCACAAGGTGGCCCAAGGAGGGATGTGCTAGAGCAGCCAATGTTTAGTTATAGCTAGAGGTAAAAAGATCAACATAATTATCTTTTAACTAAGCTACTATCAATTAACTGTAGGGAGGGGGGAAAAAATCAAGCTATTAGAGATAATATGCAAAATTAAATGGTTTCTACAGGGGGTCAGTAAAAGCTACTGTGGTACTGAAATGTATTGTGAATCAAAGGGCACTCAAAGAGCTGTAGGAAGAATAGCTTTTTTCCTAGTGCTGGGCAACAAAAAGGAAAAATAATAATTTCAGTGTAGTATTTACAAACTCCTCCAGAGTTTTCTGCCTCTTTCTGTGCCACCACAAAACCTCCAACAAGATTTTTCCAACTACTTTCTCACCTGAGTTTTCTTGCCAATAAAAAAGCCACAAAACAACCCCAACAACTAACCAAAACCAAAAGCGGACTGCCCAGCAGAAACATTACCATTATAATCACAGCCTGAATAAAAACAATGAGAAAAAAACCCAAATAACTAAGTAGCTTGTTTTACAAAACAAACAAAAAGAGTTATTTTAACAGAATAAAAAAAAGTATTTCATCTGTCTTCTGGTCAAGTCAGGACTAGAGCCTGGTCCTGCAGCTCTCCAGTTCCACAAGTTTCACTGAGGTTCTGCACTGGTTGTGTGGAGACCGTATTTTATCTACCAACACCCTGATGCTGTAAGATCTCTGTGCCCTACATTTTTATCTATTGAGAGCTCATCATCTAATGTTTTCAAGGGAAAAAAAACCCCGTGAAGCTCAATGAGGAGAAGAAAAAGATACCATAGAGCAGCTGCAGCTGTAATTGGCTGAAGGGCTAACAAATGACCTAATATTCTTCTAGCTCAGATTTATCCAGCTGCTCACTGTTCTGATTAAATAGGACTAATCCATCAGATGAAAATTGCTTCGCTAGTTCAAGAAATAAACTTACCTGTTTCTTAATTTTTCTTTGATTTTATTGTTAGAAGATAAAGCTCCACTTCCCTAAATCTGTTTGTTCTAAATTATTCATAGATAATTTTATAAATTAACACATAAAGCTACTCCCATAGAGGTCTCTTATGAAGCTGCTGTTTCTGACCTTTATTTAAAGCTGTGAGTAAAACAAAGCATAGAGATAAGCCACTAAAACTCCCAGACTGCTCTATCAGTTAATGTATTTATACAAGCTACAGATTTTAATTTTACCTCTGAAATAGGAAGCTACCATAGTTCTAATTAGCATTTGATTAATGACAATATATAAATGTCATTGTTCCACTTCCAACAAATGTTCTGCATTTCAAGATAAATATGCACAATTTAATTGTAATCAATATGATTTTTTTTTGAGCTATCAGATCCACATCATGAGAAATAATATAAGCAGAACACTAAAAAGATTGAACCTTGTGACAGTCCTTACCTTACTTCAGTTCTCTCTCCTGATTCAACTTCAGAGCAACCTGCCCTGAAATCTTGGCTGGCAAACAGGATCCCTTTCCCCTGAGCACCAAAGTGTGAATGTGTGAGCCACAGACAACCATCTTTAGATATTCTGCTACTGCAGTAATAGAGCATTTTCCACCTCATCACCATCTTTGTCTCAGCCTCACTCATACTGAAGAGAGTGATGATTCAAAGCCCTGAGTATGTTCCTGTCAAAAGAATGAAAACTTTTAGCATCAGCTAGTGTACTGCAGTATATTACACACCTCTAGCTAATGTCACTGTTCAGGAAACATTATGGGTCTAGTGCTAGTGAATATCACTTGATCTTCTACTAAGTGTTACTAGCAGAATACATATTTTAAAAAGAAAAGAGAGGTGAAAAAGGAAATAGAAAGGGAGAAAGCAGGATTAAAAAAAAAAAAGGAGCACAGGAGCTCCCACTTAAAGGAGAAACTTGTGAATCCACTTAATGAGCAGAATGTTCCTTTTCCAGTGACATTTATAAAAGCCAATTTCCAACATTGCACGTCTTTTTGCACTGAAATATGTGACAAATCTTCCCTATAAAGTCATTCAGTAGCACACATACAAACATAAAATATTCACTGTGACAACATTTTACTTACCCTATGTCCCAAGTGACCTCCTTCAATCTCATACTTCAATTCTGCTCCATATGGTTGAGGTTTGCTCCCTGCCAGTGCAGATTGCTTTGGTTTTCGGACAGCTTCACTATTGAAGCCAGGAAAGAAAACGGAAATGCTGGAAGGTTCTTCAGATGGGACTGCTGGGTTGAAGCCTTAAAAGCCCAAAGGCTGAATAGATCATCAATATAAGGTCCAACTCTGAAGTCCCTCTTCACTTGCAATATACAATGAGGTTTAGTTACCAGAGAAAAGGAAAAGTAAACCAAAGCTCTAATGTGACTTGTATCTCACCAGAGGTAAAGGCCATTTCTGATACTGCCAAGATCTAATGGGACAGATAAAAGATCAGATTCTGGTTGAGTGCTGTTTGCTGGAATTGTAGCACCTTCTAGAAAGCACATGCCTCAGTATTAAAAGAGGTCACTGTTTTACTGTGTTGAAATGAATAATCACAAGCTTACTAGAAACTGCTTGTTTGTAAGTATGAGAATAATAATAAAAAGAAATCAAAGAAAAGTAATAAAATGATTAGTCATTAGTTTATGTTCTTGTTAATGAGTAAAAAATGTGTGTTTTGGAAAAAAAAAATCTGCAACATTGCTTAGACTGATTTCACATCTGCTCAGAAACAAAAGCAAAACATAGTGAAAGTATTAATAAAAGGTGCTATGTATGTTAAGTGCAAGTGAATATTACTGAAGGAACTGGGTATAGATATGGTCCTTTGGCAAGAAACTTAGACAACCTACTGCCTCATCATCTGCAGGACCCAGTCACCAACCACAGGTGCATTTCAACTTTTCTGACATTTGGTCCTGAACTCTTTGATATTTAGGAGCCCCTTAGGACTGACCCCACCCTCCCCCCAGTAGAACAGTTCCAGGGAACGGGTGTCTCTTGGGTAAAGCATTTTCTAGCACTAAAATTGGTGGCATTCAGCTCCCTGCCAAGATCAGTCCCCACTTCCCATTCTCATCTTGAAGCTCACACTAAACCTGTGCTCTGTACAAGGCTCTGAGAAGCTGATCTAAGAAGAAATGTGAAGGCATTTACCATCATAAGAAACAGAAGCTCATACAATTGTGATCATTAAGCCTTCTCAGTCAAATGAAGCAGGAAATATAAAATATCTAAAGGTTTTAGTAAACACATCTGAATTTGCCATCTTGAGCAACCAAGTACTGCAATCAAGTGCCAAGTAGAGACTAATACATACTTATGTACACTAATTTCCTGGTTTCAATAAATCCAATATAATAAAATTGACAGATGCTGTTTTACCTACTCAAATGATTCATGAAGGGTCTGAAACTGTAACACTGCAACAAGATACACCATCTGTGCTAGGGTTCGGGTTTTTTAAAATAAGAACAACTGACTGCCTGAAGAGTGGTGACAGCACAAGATTTGCCCAGCAGAAAGAATCTTTTTTAACCTTTACCTATAAAGGTAAGAAAATTACTTGGTTTGGCTACTATTTTGTTTATACATTATCTATCCAGACTATTTTGCAAATGCTGAGAAGAAAAATAAATCAGATAAATAATTGATATTTAAAACAAGATTACTTTTTTTTTCATGTTTCCTTTTAAAATTATGTTAATTGGCATGTATTTTTAATGACAGCATTAGCAGCAAGTAATAAAAATCAGCAGGGTCTACACATGGATAAATAACCACACTAATGATAATTACATAAACCTTCTGTGTAGTGACACGTGGGTCAGGAATTGAATTTGCACTCTCAAATTAAGTCATCTATCAGGTCCTCACATCATCAATAACAAATGTCCCTCAGAGGTTTCATTCTCCCATGCTCAGAGTGCTCTCAGTTCTGCTTGTTAACATCCAATAAAAGATTGTGTTTCAAGGCCAAATCTTGAGGTGCCCAACAGAAGTGTGGATTGCAAACTTGAGCAACACTTGAGTTTCAAAAGAGCTTATTTCAGAAACTTAGTGCAATTTCTACTTCACATTTAAGCATTTAGAAGAGCCTTCTTGATAGAAAAGGCTCAAATTAAATACATATGTTTATAGTTATATACTAGCATAAGTGCCTTGCTGAAAGGGGACCTTTTTTTAAACAAGTGACTTTAACAGTGAAGATTTAAAGCCTGTGCAAAGTGTGTCTGAATTTGAGATCAGGCCAAATGGTAAAAAACTGAAGTCAAATGGAAAGGTTACCTTTAGCTTCAGAGAAATCACACATTTTTACTCTTTTTTTGACATGATGGAACATGAATTCTTGTCATTACAGAACAAGCTGACAAAGTAGCTGAAGATAATTCTCTTAAGAAAAGAGGATTGTGGTGGTTCCAAACAGAACTTTATTCTTTGGTACCAAGAAGCATTTGGCAGAACAAGCCACATAACACAGGCTGTTTGGGAACCCTGAAAACAGCATCTGCTCTGTGTGGCTCTAGTCACAGAAAGAACAACAGTTTGCTTGCAAAGCCTGCGGTCCTGAGCCGCAGTGACATGAGGAATAAAAGCTAATCTAATACCTGTCATATTGAACATGACTGGCAGCATTTGTGTAGCTGGGGGGCTGCATGGAAGAAGGTCACGAATTGCCCTGAGCAAGAAACACTACATCCAGCCAACTGCTGTTGATGGGAGCAATCCACTGCCTGCCAAAACTTTGGTGTTGAAGGAGCACACGGTGTCTCTGTTCAAACGCACATCAGAAAAAGCAGCAGCCACAAAAGGCAGGGGACATATGGGGAGATGCTCTTGGGCAGATGCATGGAGGAGCCACAGAGAAGATGACATTTTGAGGCATAAAGGCAACTTGTATCAGAATGAGGACAACCTTAAGGGACTGCAGCCCAGGGCGATTCGTGCCAGGGCAGGGGCACCCCTGAAGGGTCATGATGAGCCTGGGAAAGAAGGATGAAAATTAGTAACTTCAGTATGTTTGTTCATTTATGTTCTCCCCCTCCACAATACCTGAAGATGAAGATGGTGCTTATCGGCAGAAGAGCACATAAAGTGAAAAATTCCCCCAGTTGAGACTCATGATGTGTGTCTTTACAGTTGTAGTTGTTGAAACAGAAGAGATCTAGTGATCCTGTCAAGCTTGACTTAAAAATTTACAGTGGATAGAGAATCTACCACAGCAGTTGACACTAAGACCTCTTCAACATTTATCACTTTACTATCTTTGTTAAAAATACATATTTTAAATTGCTCATTTGATCTTTCAAACAGTAGATTGTTACAACTCCAACAAAGAGTAAACTATCAATTTTCCATGTTCAAGTCACTTCTTTACCTTCAGTATTTGGATTTTGTGAGCCTTCAGAGTCTTTTATCTAAAAAATTTTTTTTTCTAGCTTTTAAAATAATTTTACACTTATTCAATTTCTTACCAAGTTTTGGGTGTTATTAATGAGTTGTAGACACAAATTAGAGGGTTTCTATAGCAGAAACACAAAAACCAAAGCAAGAGGTAATACAATTACTACTTTCCAAATTAAATCTAAATAGGATTGTCTACCACCACCAAAAGATACACTAATTTGTTAAGCTCAATCTATTAAATTTTATGATTATTCATGGAAGGTGAATACATTAATTCAACCACCTACATTTGCAGATTCTACCTTGGAAAAGTATTTGCTGTTGGTTTAACATGCTTTTCCCAGTTTTCATGGAGGAAATACCAATTATCTTTGGCAGACAGTGAAGGTACACAAATGGTGGTGAGACCATAGTTTCCTGAAATTCAAGTCCCATTTTTGAAGTTTCATTATGATTCTCAGAATAAAATAAAATGGGGTTAATTATGCATCAAAATGCAATATGCCTTCAAAGTTAAATAATGTGGATTTCTTATTTCTTGAGCCCATCCTTAAAAATCAGCCAGCTCTCCTGGACCCTTCTATTCCCCAGGGTTGTATCCCCTGGGATTCTCTGAAGAAAATCCTTGAACCTGTGGATGTATAGAAGAATTGCCATCTTAAACACAAACTTGATCTCCATTATCCTTTGGAAATTAACATCATTGGGAAATTAGAACTTGTCTTAGCTCAAAGCACTCCACTGTTCCATCAAAATTTCAGCAGCCAGGTGTTGAGCAATTGAACTCCAAGGAACCAAAAGAATTAGAGCAAAGGCAGCAGATGCAGGAGACACAGCACCACCAGACAAGTCAGAGCAATAAAAGGAGAAGGGAAGTAGGCATGGAGGAGATTAATTCAGAGAGTTAAAAGACAAACTGGAGAAAGGTTGCATTTGTGAAGCAGAAGACAGATAATGAAAAAGGGAGAGTGCTTACATTGTAAATGCTCTTACCTAGGGAAAAATCCAATATTGAGATTTTGCAGAAGACAAAACTTCAAAGTGTTTCATAAACACTGGAGAAAGGAATTTTCTATTCAAGCTCTCTATTTTTCTTCCTACCTACTGAGATGTAACTTGACTTTCAGAAGTACAATTGACTAGCACAGACTGTTTAGAAAGGAAAAGAACCAAATGGTACTGCAACAAGGTTCAGGTGACTGATGTGTAATCCCTGAGGCTGGCAATACAAACAAGCCACACCTGTATTCCTCTCTTGAGAACATAAACATCATAAACTGTTAAATGAGAAAAACTCCTGGGAAACACAGTGAGGAAATAATTAATAAAGTCTGCACCTATGTTAATCTTACACTTAGGGCTTTCCAGCAAAGCACAGTAGCAAATGAAAGAAGGAAGTACACATCCTTAACATGAGAAAGTTAAAACATTCTCTGCACAGGCTCAGCACCCTTCTTAGGGTTACCATATTACTACCTGAAATGTTGAGACTAAAAGGACATCTATAGTGCATATGCATCGAGTATGATATGCCCAGAATCTATCAAATTCACTGATGACTGAGACATGCACATAACAGTGATGAATACCATTCACCTTGTAGGCTTATACCATCACACAGCACCTATGCAACTCAGGTACAGGAACAACATTCTATACATCTCAACTGTAAATACCTTGGTTGCTGCTATGATTGTAAATGATTGTAAATTAAGAAGTGTCCATGACTTTTGCCAGCATTTAAACCTGCTCATGGCTGCTAAAACACAGTAGGAATGTTCTCTGTCAAGGTTCTGCCCTCTGCCAAGAAGCACCATTCCAGGAAAGTCCTGAGGCTGGCTCTGCCAACTGGCCTCAGAGCTTACAGGTATTTCCAGTCACAGGTAACTCAGCAGCATAGATAGAGCCAGTCCAGCCTGCTAGAAAGCAAGAATTTTTGGGCAAGGCCCTCCTATCTACTAGGGTAATACTTTAGAGCAATGTCTGCATTTAACTTGTGAGGGTAAGCTATAGCAGTTGCTATCAACCCAGGAATCCACCCCCTCTGGGAAAGGGAACCAGGAAAAGGAGAGGAGACTCTTAGGTTGAAATGAGAAATTGATTTAACAAAGCAGCAAAACTAATAGCAACATAAAGTATAGAGAGTTATACTCAGCCCAGCAAATGTACAGCAGTTAGAATAAACAGGAAACCAGCCCTCAGGAGAAGGAGGATGAGCAAAGCCCTCCAATCCTGGGGAGAAGGAAAAGAAGGAACAGAATCACATGGAATGACCACCTGTAGCAAACTTCCCTCTTTATACTGAGTGAGATGGGACACACCTGTAGCCAGCTCAACTCAGCTGTCCTGGCTGACTCCAAACTGCAAACAGCTTGCAGAAGATGGCTGATCTGGGATTCTATCCCAGCAAACCAAAACAAGCAGAAAAAAAAAAGACCTTGGCAGATATGCTCTGTGACTAGGGTCTAACAAGGTACATAATGTACCCAACTGAATGTATAATTAAGAAGTAATGATGATTAGCACTACCCTTGTACTTTGGGACAGTTCAGTTGCTTTTGCTGTATAATGCAGCCACATTCCCAGTTAATTCAGTGTGAATACTGTGAATTTAAAAATCTTTTAGTGGGAGGATGAGTATAAAGTATATTAATAACTTTGAGGGCATAAACAGGCAGACAATTTAGTAAAAATTTAAAATATAAGAGAAAGGTTTTGTGTAAAACAAAGTAAGTTATTAGTAAAACTCTATTACTTAAGCAATAGTAAACATTGCTTAAATAGTAAACCTATTGCTTAAATAATAAAACTCCTCTATGCCACCAGTCTTCAATATAAGAAAATCCACACCTTTTGATCTCATAACTCTTGAATAGCATTTTGTATCAAGCAGCAGAAGGATTCTTTTTGAGGCACAAAGAAGTAGTGTTTACTTTTTTAACTGTCAGATTAGCATTTATTACTCTTACATTCCTCCATCTGCCAAAGCTGAGACCTGTCCTGCTTGGTGGAATGATTGAGAATTCATTTCTTTTCTGCACCAGCCACTCCTTGGAGATGTGACAGGGGCCTTTCTGCTCCAGGCTGAGAGCACCCACTGGACTGCTTGGGCTGGCTGATCGAACCAGGGTTCCTGCACATGCAGGGCAGTTCTGAACAAAATCCGTTCTAACCAAATAAACAAACAAACCAAACCAAACAAACAAACAAAAAAAACCAATAAAACAAACCAAACCAAAAAAAACCCACAAAACCCCAAAGCCCAATCCAGAAGCAATGCCAGTCACTACTTTCTTTTCTATGTGCCTTGTATACCACTGTCCCCCAAACAAGTTTTCACTTCATGCACTTGTAATGCTCATGGACAAAGTGGCACCAACCCAAGTATTAATGTTAAAAGAAATAGTTTCTTGCTCTTTGACAAGCAACAGAGAGCTTTACACAGGTAAAACAAATATTATGTTGATCTAAAATCCTGTAATTGTGAATTGGTACCCATTTATACTTTCTAACACTGGAAGAAATAGCTATGAGCTGTGTGGCCATAGAAAATCAGTCAAAACATACTAAATTCTGCAAAATGTGTAGAGAAATAAGGAAGTGCAGCTAATTTCAATTCACTGTTAATGATAAGTGAATAAATGAAATTATTTTTCTGCAGTGTCTAAAAGGGATTTAATCTATTACGCTCTCCAGTTTTTTTTTCATATACACATTATGCTCATTATTACTTTGTTTTACTGTAGCTAGCATTTCAGTTCATTTTCTGCTTTTAGTAAGGACTCCTCTTTTTGTTTCAGGACTAGCTTTAGATTGAGAAAAACATATCGAAGTATTCTTTTCTTCATAATTTGTCTTTATGATAATGTCATAGGTTATCTGTTGTATATTGTCATACTTGTATCTTGAAGATCTTGAAATCCAGTAGATCTCACATCTTGATTTCATTAACGCTTTTAGCAATACTTCCTTGACATTTTCATACGTAAACCAGGAAAAATATGGTCTAGACAAAATTGTTACCTAGTTAGTCAAAGTGGGTGGAAAACTATTCTCACATATAGTGGCAACCCCAGCAGAATTGGTTCTGGCACGGCCCCAGTTCCTTCCAGTGTTTTAGACAGTGAGATGGGTGATGGAACAGTGAGTTCTGAGTGGGAGGTTGGGCTCAATGACCTACTGAGGGCCCTTCCAACAAGAACTACCATGGAATGCTGTGGTCCTGCTTTTCTGAATTTGCAAATACCTAACTGGGAAATACCATTAGCTTGTTGACTGATAAGACTGGAATTTAAGATCAGGACAAGCTCAGCATACGATTTACAATCTTAGGATAGCACTACATGCTGATAAATAGAATGTTCTATACTTAGTTAATTCTTCAAATATAGGATAAGGAAGAAGCAGCTAAAAGCAGGTTTACTGGGAAGGATGTAGGGGTTACTGGGACCAGCATGAACCCAGATCAAACAGGCTATGGATGAACCTCTGTTCTGGGACACAGGAACAGAATTTTAGCCACTAAGGCACACAGACCAGTCCTGCCCCTCTCTTGGCCTCATCTGAGATAACAAAGTCACTCTTGGGAGCTGAGCAGCAAAAAGGATTTGAACTAACTGGAGAGAGCGCACAGAAGATCTGTGAAAATGATAAGAGGTTGGAAAACATAATTTATAAAGAAAGGCTGGATATTAGGATTGTTTAGCTCAAACAATGGAAAACCAAAAGAGACAAATTAACAGTCTAACTAATAGTCTGCTGGAAAGAGGAAAGGAAAAAGTTATTTTCAGTGTCTGTGAAGCATAGATAAGTATGAATGAGCTTAAAGAGCAGCAAGGGAGCTTCAGGTTCACCATTAGGATACTATGAACAGCCAACTGGAAACCCCTGTGGGCTGGGTGTGGCACACCACCCTTGGCAGCAGGCTGAGCTTGCTGGGGACAGAGGGACAAATTGGCCTTTGGATTTCTGACAATCTGATTTTTCAGATTCTATAACATATGAATAAAATCAACCTTCTTTTTGCAGCACCAGAAACAGTCTATTTAATCCTAATTTAAGTGTTCCTCAGAGCCACTTCCCTATTGCCCTACTCTCCTTCCGTAGTCCCTAAATATTATATTTTCTATTTTTTAAAATCAGGTCACAATCATCTGATGCCAAAGAGAAGAACCCCTTGTGACACCTCACACATATTTCTTTCTATTCCTCCAAAATGTTATTACATTTTCTGCCTAAGTCGCTATAATCCTTTTTTTATTAAATATTCAAGTACCATTGGCACTGGTGTACATCAGTCCTCTTTACTGTCACCTACACAGTTCATAAAGACCTTGATGTTATTGCTCTGAAAATTCAGAAGATGCAGAATGAAGAAGGTCTGTTCCTTGAGTCCAGTCCTCCTATAAAATCCCTTGAATCACATAACTATTTTCACTGCCCTTTCATTTGATTTTAAGGAACTGAAAACACAAATAAAGATTTTCCCCACCCAGACTAATTCAGTCTACACAGCAAGACACAACTGAAACTGGTGACACTGGGTGTACTTTTTTTAACTGTTCTACACAGCAAAGAATATAAATCAGATGCCTGGCAATGCAAGCAAGGACTTGTAGAATCAGGAAACTAAAGCTCTGAAATTCCTTCTTCAGGAAACCAAAACAAAGACCCTCAATTTGAAAAACGTTGAGCATACAGTAACTTTTAAATATTGTAAAATACCTTAAGACAGCCATTTTTAAGATCTTATCCATCAAGTTTTGTAATTTTATGCTATTGGCTGGGTGTGGATCTGTTTTTCTTTGAATATTTAAAAGTATCTCTCAATTTAGAGCGACAAAGGAATTTCTTAATATTGGCAATTCTACACAGGTACTGAAATTTTAAAGCTTGTTCCAAAAGCATAACTCAACTTCTTCTTCACTAGTCTTCTGCTGACTGTCCTTACTCATGTTTCATTTCAGTGATGGGCCATCTCTGCTGACTGTGTTTTCCTAACATTCTGAGGACATTTACTTGGACTAGTTGATACTTCTGGATGGAACCCAGGGCTATGGTCTATTCTGGCTGCTATGTGTCAGCTCCTCCTCATACTCATTAAGGAATCTGAGGCTTGGACCTTTCCACTCAATAAGCCAAAGGAAGTAAGGAAAATATGTTACAATTATTGCATTTTCACAGCTAATCTTTTCCCCAAAGATTCCAAATCATTCTGCAGTCACCCTGTCCACTCTCCTTATCACAGAAGCCTGTCTCTGTGGTGGTGATGCTCAAAGTTGTTGCTATTTGGTGGTCCTTCAGCTGCAAACCATCATCCTACCAGGCTGGTGAAAAGCTCACCCTCTGCACCCCAAGCAGTGATAACACCTTCATATCTATTTGTGAAGCTCCTCGATACAAAGAGCTGTGTTGCTGTCTCTCTTCATCCACGAGTAACAAAGGAAACAGCAGGAATTAAAACAAAATAAAACCAGAACAAAAGCCTTGGCTCTGGCCTGGGGAAGAATTTTTTCCAGTGTCTCAGTACTTCAGTTCCACAGCCAGCACAAGGCAGACAGTGCCAAGTGCAGGAGGGGATGATGTGAGCTTCAGGGCATCGTTTCTATTGAAAGCCAAGGTCCAGGACTAGGGGGGGAGAAGGGCTTGTTTTCACTACCGCTAAAGCTCCATGATGAAGAAAGACAAACCCAGAGACCCTGTGTACTCGCGGTTCGTTGTCTCCGTGTTATGTGCTCTGAGGAGCCGCAGCGTGTTTTCTCCTGATGCCATCTGCTGGCTGCACTGATGTGGTAAAATGGGCTGACCTAAGGAGAGCACACGGGTTTAAAAGTAATCACAAGGCTTAACTTACTAATACATATAAAGTTCTTAGCGAACACCACAGAAAAGCTAAATATTTTTTTTTAAAGATGATTTTACAGAATTTACAAAGTAAAAAAGAAGGGAAAGGTCAAAATTATTTAACGAGTACAGATTTAACAAATTCACATTATATTGTTTAGGTGAAAAACTGCAAAAAAAAAATAAATAAATAAATCCCAAAGCTGTTACTGTCAGAAGCAGAGCTAAACCCTGACTTGGCACAGACCACGAAAAAACCCCAAGTATTTAAGTAGAATGAAAGAAGTTCAGTAATCTGCATGATAGTACAGGCTGAGGGATTTTGCCAGGTGGGTACTGGATATGGAAAAAAATAATTGGGTTATAAACTACAGAGGTTGGCACTGTCTTCCTTCTAGATTTGGACATATTTTGGCTGCTATTTGCTGCTAACNGAAAGACAAACCCAGAGACCCTGTGTACTCGCGGTTCGTTGTCTCCGTGTTATGTGCTCTGAGGAGCCGCAGCGTGTTTTCTCCTGATGCCATCTGCTGGCTGCACTGATGTGGTAAAATGGGCTGACCTAAGGAGAGCACACGGGTTTAAAAGTAATCACAAGGCTTAACTTACTAATACATATAAAGTTCTTAGCGAACACCACAGAAAAGCTAAATATTTTTTTTTAAAGATGATTTTACAGAATTTACAAAGTAAAAAAGAAGGGAAAGGTCAAAATTATTTAACGAGTACAGATTTAACAAATTCACATTATATTGTTTAGGTGAAAAACTGCAAAAAAAAAATAAATAAATAAATCCCAAAGCTGTTACTGTCAGAAGCAGAGCTAAACCCTGACTTGGCACAGACCACGAAAAAACCCCAAGTATTTAAGTAGAATGAAAGAAGTTCAGTAATCTGCATGATAGTACAGGCTGAGGGATTTTGCCAGGTGGGTACTGGATATGGAAAAAAATAATTGGGTTATAAACTACAGAGGTTGGCACTGTCTTCCTTCTAGATTTGGACATATTTTGGCTGCTATTTGCTGCTAACAAGACCCTCAGAAGATACCACAACTAAAATAATGGTGGTGAGAGGCTGGACAAAAGATGTGTTTAGGATGCATTGTTCTGCTCATTCTGAGCAGGCTTATGACCTGGCCTTAGCACTTGCACTCTGACCACCAAATACTCAAATCCCTCTGTACCGGGTCATTTTGTTGTTGGTTTGTTTTTTTTTAAAAATTTACTGGCTACTGAATTTCCACTTCACAAAGACCTTCCAGACTTCGAAAGATGGAATGGTTTGAGGAATGTTACTTGGACTGGTTGCCCTTCATGTACCACAGACATTTCATTTCTTCTGCTGTGGGCATGAGGAATACCAGAGGTGTACATTGGCATGGTTGTTGTTCTCATAAGGCCTGTTCTGGACAGGGTTGTAGACAAGGGCAAAGTACTAAAGTACACCTGGCATTAACTCCCCAAAGCAATATAATTCCTTTCATCCACAAACTATTCTACTTACAACAACTTTATATACAACACCTAGTTTTATTTTACTAGTATAAGATGATTAATACTTGAGTTACATCAGAAGTCATTCAAACTATGTCTTACATCATCATAATGGAAAAATCCTTTACAAAGGACTGATTTTTCTCTCACATTTCTAATTCAACCTGTACATACAATGGATGTGCACAAGCAGGATCTCCTGCCTAAGGCACTGAACATAAAATAAATAAACAAATGACAAAAATTATTTTATCTCTTTATTTTTTTTCAGAATATTTTAATATTGAAACCCAAGTTGTTATTTCCAAGGGACAGGGAAGGGGAAAAGGAAAGGGAGAAGAGAGAACTTATGAAGACAAATTATTTTATTTAATTTATGCTTTTGTGAATGGTCATTTCTGTAGGCAACAAAAGGTTGTTTTCTTAAAAAAAAAAATAATTAAAAAAAACCAAACAGCACCATTAAAGAAAGCATGATCCCTGAATTCTAAAGAAAACACTGTCTTGAAAAAAAAAAAATGCTAAAATGCTTGTTTCACCCAGTCACGTCTGGTGGGGTAACAAAGCAAAGCATAACAGCATTAAACTGTAGCAATCCCGCTGAAACCAACTACACCCCCTTCTGAAGATTCAGAGAACCACTTTCCAAGCTTGTCCTGTGGGAATAATATTTTCTTTGGTAGAGGACTGAAGGAGGGTATTTACTTCACTGAATGTGGATAGAAAAATTCTCTATGCACGTTAGAGGTCTCCCCAATAAATCTGTATTTCTCATGCATGTTAGGTATGAGTGGATTTCACATTGCTGTTATACTGCAGGAGTAATACTGCCCTACAAAGGCATAGAATGGATAATGTCAAACAGATGTAAACATTCAGAATACTGACAAATACAACAAAGTTATTCTACGGACTAAATTATTTTTTAACTATCAAATATAGTACAAAGCGAAATATGTGCTATAAAAGAAGCAGCTCCTTAAATTAGACTAAAAAATGCCTTTTTTCTTTTTTTTTTTTTTTTTTTTTGTTTTTTATGTGAAAAAGAATTATAACTGAAAAAAACAGATTTCGTGAAATNAGGGGAAAAGGAAAGGGAGAAGAGAGAACTTATGAAGACAAATTATTTTATTTAATTTATGCTTTTGTGAATGGTCATTTCTGTAGGCAACAAAAGGTTGTTTTCTTAAAAAAAAAAATAATTAAAAAAAACCAAACAGCACCATTAAAGAAAGCATGATCCCTGAATTCTAAAGAAAACACTGTCTTGAAAAAAAAAAAATGCTAAAATGCTTGTTTCACCCAGTCACGTCTGGTGGGGTAACAAAGCAAAGCATAACAGCATTAAACTGTAGCAATCCCGCTGAAACCAACTACACCCCCTTCTGAAGATTCAGAGAACCACTTTCCAAGCTTGTCCTGTGGGAATAATATTTTCTTTGGTAGAGGACTGAAGGAGGGTATTTACTTCACTGAATGTGGATAGAAAAATTCTCTATGCACGTTAGAGGTCTCCCCAATAAATCTGTATTTCTCATGCATGTTAGGTATGAGTGGATTTCACATTGCTGTTATACTGCAGGAGTAATACTGCCCTACAAAGGCATAGAATGGATAATGTCAAACAGATGTAAACATTCAGAATACTGACAAAAAAAAAATACATACACACAAAAAAACCCTGTACTGAAAATGGGATTCGAGTTAAGTTTCCGTAAAGCAGAAAAAATATTTTACAGCAGTACAAGAGAATTATGGCAACAAAGTAAAGCACTTTTCTTGTAACATTCATGAACAGTACAAATACAACAAAGTTATTCTACGGACTAAATTTTTTTTTAACTATCAAATATAGTACAAAGCGAAATATGTGCTATAAAAGAAGCAGCTCCTTAAATTAGACTAAAAAATGCCTTTTTTCTTTTTTTTTTTTTTTTTTGTTGGTTTTACAGTGACAAAGCATGATGACTGAAGACAACAGGATTTCGTAGATTCAGAAACATTTAGCTACACAGGTCCATGATAAATCCACTGAATATTTTGTTGCTTCCCCCCACCCCAGTGTTCTGCAGGGCTGCAGAGGCCGAAGCGCTGCACTGACGCCAGGAGACTGCAGAAGTCATTCAGTGTTCAGAGCAGGGCCATTCACGTGTGTCAGCTAAAATGATCCCTTTCGGTGACACTTCTCAGTTCATCTTGAGTGTTTATCCTGGTACTTCACCACACCTTGGAGAAACTGCTAAACCAGAGGCTACAATATCGATTCTGAAATTGTGCGTGTGTTTATAAGGGGAAGGGGGTGCAGCATAAGGTAATTTTACTTCAGAAACTGCATTATAAAGCACCATATGCACCAGCTTAAAAACTGTGCAAGGAATTGCAGGGCCCTGAAAAACCATCTGCACATTCTGTAGCTTACCCTGACAACATGCACCACCCTCAAGAAGAAAGTCTATAGTACAGGGAATATACCTTTCGCTTTATGGCTCAACCTTTTTTTTTTTCTTTCTTTTTTTTTGTCATTTAAATGCTCTTTCATGTACTAGACCTCAGCAGATAAATAAAATGAAAACAGGGAGCATCCAGTTCACCATTTCTGAATTAATTTAAAAAAACCCACATTATTTCAAAGGGAGTTTCTGCTTGGAAAGTGACTTCAGAACAGAAACACACAAACACACTGCAAATGCCCTAACATTATCTGCATATCTCACAGGTATGCAATTAAAACAATAAAGAGGGAGGAAAGAAAAAAAGTGTTTCTCCCTCTCACCCAAAAGTGCTGCTCCAGGGGTAGAAGTAGGGGGGAACAATTTTGGAGATTTAAAAACAAAACAGAAGTAAATTATACATGCTGGACAGTGGGACACATACATACATACAGGCAAACACAGCAGTGTGTTCTTCAGCAATTCTTTCACCACCTTTCAGTGCATAAACTATTAACACCCCAAGGTGCAAACCATGTGGTCATTAGAAAACACAATGAGATTGGGCCTGAAACCTGAACAATTAAACAAAAAAAGAAATTGTCATTCAAAATTAACCTCTAAATGTGATTGTGTTCTTATTGAAGACCAGAGGTCACTCTCCCCCAAGCATTTGTGCGATACCAGAATCCAAGGAAGGTTTTCAGTCACAATAGGATTTAAACTGCAGTTGCTTTTGAGTAATGTAATAGTTTAATACCATAATCTGTGACAACTCTTCACAACTGCTGCTAAGTAACTGGTCAAATTTATTCCTGATGCAACTCCAGTGACACAAGAATGAAAGGCGTGGAACTGCACTATGGAAGAGTTTGGTTGGTTGTGTAACATAACGTAGCACCATCCAGTCTAATGCCTTTTGAAATAACATTTTATCATAACCTCACACATGCAAGTTGCAATCCAGATGCAAAAATTACAAGATGACTCCAATGAGTTACCTACCTCATTACTCACACTCTTGTCCTTCGAACAAACTAAAACAATTTTGTGGCCGGAATTTATTTCTGATTTATGTCTGTCAATACAAGAAGTATTTCAAATGGAAGTACAAACAAATATTGACTTATGTGCTGTGGACAGGAAAACCTGAGCTAGAAATAAGGATTCCCAGCAGGCTTTTAGAAATAGAGGTTACTAGAAGTCTAAGACTGGTTGCTCTCTGTATTTTAAATAGAAGTATCCTACCCCTACCAAGTATAAATACAATGCAATAAACTTCCAATACAAAGGCTCCTCAGATATTAATTTGATATGCATTAGCTGACTACACTCATGCTTACTCATGAGTATTTTCCAGTCACTGTTTTGCCAGCAGCTGGTGTAGCACTGGATGCTAATTCTCATGTGGTTACTTGAAGGTTTTTGCTTTGCTGGCTTATTTTCCTACCAGACGACCTGAAAAGTGCTGAGAAGCCATTTCTTAACTCACATGTCATATTAAGGAGCACTTTTGTATAGAAAAAAAATATATTATTGTATCAGCAACACATTTGTTAGTGTACTTATAAATGGCCTTTGTACCACACAGTGTCAAAAATAATATTGATATGTTGCTAATAGCAATAAAAGAGAACATCAAGGTGCACCATAGAGCTTCCTATGACAGGAATGTATGTTTTATATATTCCAGCTCATTTTTAAGACAATAAATGGCATTTACCATGTTTGTGAAAATGGTCCCACAAGAAACTAAATGTGGATCCTCCATTCAGTAGAACCTCACTAATATGCACCCATGTTAGCGAGAACAGTTACAGCTTATGAATGATTATGCAAACAAATAAAATATAAAAAATATAGTGTAAAATGTAGTATACTATTTATTTCCTAATTGGAGTTTTATCATTCACATTAATATTTCTGAATGCAACAGTAAATGCATCACAAAATCCAGGCAGTATTACATTTCACGCATTCTTACTACATTGCTTTCTGAAAACTGTGGAAGAAAAATCAGTTTTCTTGAGCTGACTGTAAGGTCTTTGGATTAGTGAGGTTCTACTGTAACGGTAAAAATAACATTTCCCTCTGATGCTGACATTTGGGCAGACCCAACCACATATTGGCAGATGGATGACTTGCACTCCACATGTTCTGTTCTTGAAGAGGGAGCAAAGAAATCCAAGGTATTTTAATCTCCCCAGCAACTGCATGTGCTTTATCCCTTTATATTATTTTCCTTTTAGGTGAATAGGGCCCCAAAATTATAATTTTTCTTGTCTGCTGTTACGGTGGCTAGCGCATCTGGAATGCAGCTATAGTCCTGAATGTAAATACAGTACTGGATAAATACTGAAGGTTACTTTAAAGATGCAGTATCCCTTTTAAAAATGCCCCTTTGCTTCCAAATTTCTAAAAGGTAAAGGGTCTGAATTCCTTTGGAAAAAAAAAAAAAGTATTATAAGTAATTCTATGAATTACTTAAAATGGCAAAACTCTAAGATTGTATTTAAATAAAGTAACTCACATAAGAGGAAAAACAACTGATAACCCAATATTTGACCAACATGCAATTAGAATCTATCCTTATTCATTCATCATAAGAATGCATCATTTTTAGGCCACAGAAAAGGTAAAACATCCAGAACCTAGTACATAAGTCTGACCCTATACACATATAGATATATATATATATGGGACTGACAAACCAAGTGGTTAGATGAGAGAGACAAATACAAATAAAGAATATTTGAGTGGGAAACAGGAAGAGAAACAGGTTTCTAATCCCCAGTATAGAAGTTACTTTTTCCTGTCTCTGCTGAAGCCAATGTGATACCAATGTTGGTCCCACTAACCCATCACACACACAAATCTTTCTCAAGGAATCAGAAAGAGAAGATAAGTAAGATTTGAGTTCCATAGCCCCTGGCAGGCATGTAAGGAAACTCCTCTAACAATATAATTCTTGGTGGGCAAAGTGATATTTTATCCCTAGATAAAGACAATTGAAGAAAACAATCCTTTCAGCAGAAAGATTGCAAACCAGCTTAGAAGCGCTGGTGGTGATACCCCACACCTTGTCACTTACCCCACTCACTACAGTTGCTCTTTAGGGTTACTCACTCTGCATAGTTACTCCACTTCTTCCACAGATCTTTAACCTGCAGCTTGTATCAACTCTCAGAAAGTGGAGGAAAAAATTGCACTTTGTGCAAATAAATAGAAGCTACAAATGACATGCATTAATGTTTTTTTGTTGTTTTTTTTAGCACAGCAGAAAAGCTAATTGAAGCTTCAGTAACAAAGCTATGTAAAAAAAAAAAATATTTATTTCTAAGGGTTTCCTCTTCTTGCCAGAAAATGGCCTTCAGGCAGGAATAACTAAATTCTGAAAGCACCATGTGGAAAAAAAAAAAAAAAAAAAGTCAGTCAACTAATTGCAAACCATTAGGGGCCTAAACTGTTGCAATCTCTCCGCCCCTTTGTCCCGCTCTCCCAGTTCTCTAAGGGATACTGCATCTTTGCTTCAGCTCCTACCGCACCACCAGACACGCTACACACAGTTTGGAAGGCCCGATGCAGTCATCGTGACAGAAGGCCCCGCAGCCTTTGCACACGATCATGGCTTTCAGCCTGCAAGAGCATTTCAGTTCCAGTTCATCGGCGTTGCTGCTGTCAGCAAATTTCTGAACTGGGATCTGCGCGGTGGGGTTAGACAGGCCTGTGGCAGTGCTGGAGCCGCTGCCCAAAATCCCAATCGATTTCTCGATGGCGGATGCTGCCCTTTTGAAGCTTGTGCTACCAAAGTGTATGGTTGGGTAATTCCCACAGAGCTGCTGCTGCTGCTGCTGCTGCTGCTGCTGCTGCTGTGGGTGCTGCGGGTGCTGCGTCTGTATTTTCTGAGCAGCAAGTTGGGGAAAAGGCTTCTGTGGCTCAGAAAGTAAATAGGAAGAGAAATCTGCATTTTTCAATGCAAATGCTTTTAACTGTTCTTTCACTTCGTTCTGATCATAGGAAGCTTGTTTCATGCCCAGTTCGCAGCTGCTGCTTAAACCTTCCTCAAAAGAAATAGGTTCAGATTTTATATTGCTACAGATGCTTGCTGGCTGAGGCCAACTAAGTCTTTTAGTGGTTTCCATGGTAACTGTCGGTTGTTTTTGATCAGAGGGGACTTCTGCATTTGGGTGAGGAGGGGGAGGAGGTGGCAGGGGCGGAGGGGGAGGAGGGGGATGCACTAATGTTTTACTCTGCAGAGTTTGAGAGGCACTGGCAATGTCATCACCTTCCTTAATTTGAATATTAGGGGAAAACACACTTCCTAGCCTCAGCTGGTGAGCTGCTGTAGAAATATTCACATCTCCCAAGCCCTTCTGTTCCAGGTGTCTGCTAAAAGCAAATGCGTTGCAGCCAGGTGGGCCTTTTGAAGTAGTTTGCAGCAAAGCTGCCGTAGGAATGGGGCCTCTTGCAGCCATGGACATTTGGTAAAAATGCTGTCTATGTGAGGTACTGGCTTCTGCATGAAAGCTGCCATTTTTATCAATGTGAAATAAGCTCTGCTGGAAACTGCACGAAGGCAGCGGCCTCTTCTGCTGCTTGATCTCCGGACTGTGAGCAATTCGGCTCTGAATGGTGTGTTTGTTCAGCCATTCCTGCTTAAACGACTGGCCATGCCCTAGCTGATTCATGCTGGAACTAATTACACAAGGAGCCACTTTAACATCTGTGTCCATCGACACCTTCCCAGGCTCACATTTAATTTGTGCGTGTTCCCCTACAGTCCTGGCCATCCTCTTTTTCGGATGGTTTTCACGCTTTCTGATTTGTAGCGGGGCTATGCTGCCTGCTGTATATCCTTTACCATCTGGATTAGGAGAGTTGGAAGGATGATCAATGATACTTCTCTCCGACACTGCTGTTTTACATACTGAGGTAGTTTGCAAAGGCAAGGGAAGCCTGTTAATTTCTAGTTTGGCTCCTGATCTGGGCTGGGGCAGCACTTTCTCTAAAGGCAGATTGCCTTGCAGTAACTGTGTCACCAAGGGATTGTTGGCCTCCACTGACGACAAGCGACAGCTTGAGCCCCCGGCACCGGTAACTCTCTTTAGGGTTTCTGTTGTCAGTGACAGGGAGTCTTCCATGGAGTCCGCCATGGATGTCTTGGAGGTCTGTGGTGGCTGCACACTCGTGGCTATTTCTGCAGCCTGGGCAGGCATTTCAGGTCCTGTAAAATCCTCGGTGTCCATCCTGAAGCACTTGTCAGACTCATTAGTTTCTGATTTAACAGGAACAGCGATGCTCGTCAAAAGGCTCCTGGATTGCAGTTCTGACATTTGTGTGTAGCTGGAAGGTTCAGTTTTGACATTTTTTAAGCAATTTTGCTCTGCATACTCCTTATGTTTACCAGAGTTAAGATGGCTGACCACTGGCTGGTCTGTACTCATTGCCTCTTCATCATGCCAACAAATTCTACTGTTAGTGCTATACTGATTGGCACAGGCAGCATCTGCTTCATTTTTAAATGTTGAAGGACCTCTTAATTGCTCAGCAAAACCTTGGCTGGGAGTAACCACCTCAATTAATTTATCTTGAGGAGCAAGAGGCACTTCTCGGAGGTTTGAACAACCTGCCTGCAAGTTCTTGCTGTCTTGCTTTGCTGTAATGGTGATAAAGCTGGAACTGTGCTCAAGGCTTTCATTAGACACCACTTCAGGCCTGCTTATGACAGACACCTGAGGACAGGCTATACTTTGTAAGGCAGCTTCTGTCCTGACAGGTCTGCTCTGCAGGTCAATGCTGTTCTCCCCATTGTCAATAGAAGCAGAAAGCGACAGACTGGAATTCAAGTTTGTGGTGTGGTCAACAATGACTTTGCAAGGGATCGACCGATTCACGGCCGTTTGCGTAAAGCTCATGGGCTGAGATTTACCAGAGAGATCCAGTCGGTTACGTGCTCCAGAGCTTTTTTCTAAGAGATCAGCATTTATTTTAGAGGCGTTCTCATAAGAACTTATCGTCACCATGTTACCAGTAAACACTGAAATGGGTGGCCTTGCAACAGGTTCTCCTGCTGTGAGGGCCTCACTGCAACTTAAAGCTGACCGAACGGTAGTGTGAATGGAGACAGTGCTTTGCTCGTTACACCCAGTTATGGCTATCTTATCAGTAGAAAACCTGGTGGCAGTCCCCACAGGGGGAATCAGTACCGAGCTACCAGAGAGATGATTCGGCAAATTGTTTGCAATAGCTGAGGCTGGCACAGTGGCATAATGACTGGAGACCGCGTTACTCACACTGCTACTTGGTATCGGCAACCTTTTGTCCTCGATGGCGTTTGACAAGGCCGCACTGTCTACGGAGACCGGAACGTTACTGGGATCAATACATTTTGGTCCAACGGCTATGCACGGAGTATCAGCCCCTTGGATGGTTTTCAGCATATTTATATTACAAGCTGAAACTGCTGTGTTTGCACTGTCAACAGACATTAAAACAGAGGATTTATCAACAGAGCTTGCAAAAGAAAGTTCTTTAATTGCTCCAGACATAGCAGTGCTGCAAACAGACACAGAGACTGAACTTTTATTATAAAGCACTGGCACACTGTTACTTTCAGTAGAGGTAGATGAAATAATTTTCTCACACAATTGTGGTATAGCTATATTTTCATCAGAACTGTGCACAGGTATCTCAGTAGCAGTCTCTGGTAACGTAGCTGTGTTAAGGGACTGCTGCAATAAAGCCGTAGTCTCGCGGTGGTGAGCGGACTTGTTGCTGGGGGACCTGCAGTTAGGATTGACTATGATAACACCAGTAGAACCTTCAATCTTTGAGTCAGTAGAAGCTGGTATCTCCAGAGAAGTATTTTCCTTTGAGCTAAACTGCGACTTAGATTCTTTATTAGTCTGGAGTAAATGAGCTCTGGCTTGATGCTTTGCAAATAGCTTGGCCTTTGTTTGCTCCTTGATGTGTGCCAGTGTTCTTGTCTTCCCACCTTCACATGGAGTCCCCATTGCTCCAGAGACTATGCTTGCAGCTGCTGCCACAGCTGCTGCAGCTGCAGCTTCTCTTTGGGCTCTTGCTTGTTGAGCTCGTGCTTTGATATCTGCAAGGGTTCTAGCCCCGGTGTTTCTCCCACTGCTGACCGATATACTTGGGGAAACTCGAGGTTCTGGTTTGGAAACGGGTTGGCTCTTGATGATAAAAGGCGGTCCAATTTTTGAAAGCTGAATCTAAAGGAAGAAAGAAACCAACAATTTTAATGAGCTCATCAACTTGCTAAAATTACGAGCTGTCTCTTAAAGGGCCAGAGAAAGGTAATGATGGGAATTATTGTTCAGTGCAGCTGCAAAGAAAAACGCTAGAAGTTAGACATTTACATGCATTAATAACTGACACCTGTATTAACCTATTCACTTTGATGCTTCTGACAGGAAGGAAGATTGAACTGGATGACAACATGATGCTTATCTGAATCAATTTGTCAGACCTGTTTCATATGCCTAGTATCTAACTGAGAAGATCAACAAGCCCAGTGCAGTGACACTGGACAAGAGCCTGTGACACGCTGAAAGAGTGTGAAAAAATAACAATCCTGTAGTGCTTTTGCTCTGTGGTCTCCAATTACTAAGACAATAGGAACAGTCTGTCTTTCTTTTATATATCAGACAAGGTATCTTGCCTTTAGATAGGATGTGGCAGTGTCTCCACAGAGCCAGTTTTTCATGTTACACCACAGAGCACTTTAGAGTAGCGGTGTAAAACAAGTGATTGACCAAAGGACATGCCTTTGCCTTCCTCACTCTCAATATAGAGTTGCTTTGGGACATCTCTTGGATACCTCTACACTACTACACTTCTAAAATGAAGTTCTCAAACCTACAAATGCTAAAAATGCAAACATCTAAGTTTTAAATACCTAAAACTTTAACCAAAATAATAACCTGTAAAATCACTGGGAAGAGTCCTGCTACCACTGTATAACTCAGAATACCCAAAGGCTGCCAAAAGAACACATTTCAATATCTTAAAATGGACATATATATACTGGTTGTCCAAAGTAACAGGACTTCATGATTTATGCTGTGACTTCTGAAAGGAACTGAGAAGAAAATGAGGTAGCATTTGTAGAAAAAGTAGTCATAAGGTCCAATGGGAAGTGAGAGTAATACAGCAGAATGATTTAGGAGAATGGGGACTCTTTTTTCCTCTTTTAATTAGAAAGAATAGAGGTTTGTTGGTGAGATAGCCCAAGAACCAAGTATTTGTTACACAAACAAATATGAGAATCAATTGTCCAAAATTATTTTTTGAAATCCTTGTCAATTTTTCATTCACTGGCTGGAGGCTTCTGAGAGATTCAGTTCTTAAGACTCTGCAAGTCTTGACAGCATCTGATTTTCCACAAGAGATCAGTGGAAATCAATATTAAGACAACACTGTAATAGACATTTATATAACCATACAATTTTATGTTGCTCTGGAGGGCTGGAATACTTCAGTTTTCCTAGCAGTTAATTTTTTTTGCCAATTAACACTCATGCCTAATACCAGGAGGCTTTAACATTTATGTGAATATATTTTAAAGAGTATCACAAACTCACAATTGAAAATATTTTGCATTATGTTTGAGTAGTGGTTTGTTTTTTTTTTTCAGTTTCCACTTTGTATCATCAAAACTGCTAAAGCACTAAGTACTTGATTATTTTTATTATTATAGTCATGACCTTTCTTTCTATTCCCTCATGATCTTTTTTCCTTTGTGCTTAGAGTGATTAGAATTTATTAGGCTAGACCTATATATCTTTCCAAATATGACAGAATATCACTACCCTCAGAACAGGCTAACTTCCATTTGCATCACTGCTCATAAAAATAAATTAGTTGAAATATGCTGCTGCACTAGTGATTAAAACAGTTAGCTTATTTGCCCTCTTGGCCATATTAACAATGTTCAGTGATTGCAGCAGTTAAAAATAAATGCGGAAAAGGGCATTTCTGAATAATCAGGAACTAGTATTGCAAAGTCAATGGCTTAATTTCAGCAAATTGGATCTAAAACCTGGCTGATGTCATCATGGACAAAATTAAAAGGGTCAAAATGCTGTCTATATATAACTATATTTACAGATCCCTCTGTCAGAAAATAATAAATAAAAAAAAAGTTTTCAATTGGAATCAACTTTCTTACATAGCAGAAAGATACACATAAAATTGATTAGTTGGTGCAACTTTTTAATCTTTTACTTTGCCATGAATTAAGATCTCTATACATATATCAATTAGACACTTCTCCCTGATAGTCAGGTCTCTGTTTCCAGTTAATTCTACAAGGAAATCTTACACTTCAGCCTACCCCAAGCCTTGGGCTTGCATAGGGATCTCAGACTCTAGGTTCTCTTGCTGAATTAAGGCCTTGGTTGTTTTTTCTAGTATTGGTTATGGTAACATTTATTATTCATGCTTGCTGAGGAAGTTATCTGCAGAAGAGCAAGTGGATAATACAGTCAGGCAACTAGAAGAACAAGTAGCACTGTGTCAATAATGGGGAACCTCTTGAGTTATTTGCAGCAAAGATTCTGACTGAACAGGTATAGGTATAGTTTTATTAGAAGTAATTTGGCATGGTAGGAATGTAACAGTAAAGCAAAATCACCAGTACTAACAGTCCTCAAGCCTCCAGAAAAAATACACCATGCACTCACAGTACCTGTGTGCAGTCAGTAGGAGGGAGATAATAAACCTATTTCCAATTCAGCCTGTTTATTCATTACTTTACCTTAAGGGGTGGCACTCGGGGTTCTTCTCTGGGTGGTTGATCTTTATCAGATGGACTTGTTGATGAAGCACTACGGTTTGGCTGATCATCATCTATTCTAGCTCTTTTCTCTTTGCAGATTCCAAAACTGTGCTGTTCTGCTGTTTTCCTTTTTGGGATCTCTGTGTCCCTACTTTCATTCCTCACTTCAGGTGATTTTGTGGTTTCTAATGACTTGGAAGAATGTGAACTCTCTAGACGGCTTTGGGTGCTGCTTGTTAGCTTGTGAGATTTGCTTCTGCATACTTCAGAGAATGGAGCTTTCTCTAGAGATGAGGTATATAGTTTATCGTGTGTCTTTGATGGAAGCAATTCAATATTTTTGCCAACTGGTCCTTCTGATAAGATAGCTACCTCTGATGGCAAGAGTGTACCTTTCTTGTCACTTCTTGGCTGAACACTGTGATTTTTAACTTTGATCACCTCAGGAGGAGAGTGTTCTGGGATGGCTGCAATGTAGGATTTCTCCATTTCAGAATGAGACTTACATGGCTGATGACTGAGGTTTTTGCTTTGGGGCTCTTCCAATACTGAAGGATCAGATATAATTGTTAGTGGACAAACTTTCATATTTTCAGGGGCACTCTGAAGCTGCTTTGGCTGAACAAGATTCTCTTCTTGAACCACCTTAGGAATGGCAGAGCTTTCTTCTTTCAAAGTGGGAAGGGAATCTTCCAACAAACATGGTGATTTCCTTTGCTGCAGAATAAGTCTTTCATTGCTTGGGGAATTAGAAGCTGGAGATATCTCTGATGGAAGAGGCAAATTATTTGCTATGGATGTTTCAGAAGTTAGAAGAACAGAAGATACTGAAGATGTTTCTGATGTTAAAGGCAAATCAGACATTGGAGATGTTTCTGATGTTAAAGGTAAATTAGAAGCTGGTGATGCCTCTGATGTTAAAGGTAAATTTGACATCAGAGATGCTTCTGAGGTTACGGGTGAGGTTGACATCGGAGAGACTTCTGACATTAAAGGTGTGTGCAAGTTTTCATCACTGGTCTTTTGCTGAATGTCACCTTCAATGTTTTCAGTACTGGACACTTCAGATGAACAAGCTGTTTCAAGAGATGCTGGGGTACAGGGTTCCTCTGAAGTCGACTGAGTATCTCCTCCAGGGGAGGCAATACAAACACATGGCCCTTCTGGACTTCCAGAGGAAAAGGAAGTTTCAGAAATACAAGCATTCTCAGACAGCTGTTCTTCAGGGTCACTTTGAAGCTCCATATCCACTGCAATGCCTCCACCAGCGTACAAGGAGCCTTCCAAAGCAGCATTCTGCATTTCTGGTGCAATTAGCTCTTTAGCAGGCTCAGAATCCTTCTCTGCTGTATCACTGACAGAGTTTGTGGATGAAGCTGATCGTGCCGGCGATACACAATCCTCCAGCTGATCTATCACAACTGACATCTCCTCCTGAGGGCATTCTGACTTCAACTCCACTTTAATTTCAATGTGAGATACAGTATCAGTTACATCATTCATCATGACACAGGACTCAGTGCTGTCTGCAAGCTGTACTGCTTCTGTTTCTTCATTTGTGCCAGCTGGACTTACTGACTCCTCAGAAAACTCATGTTCTGTTTTATGGTTCTCCTCTTGGCACTCACAAATACTTGTCTCAACCTCTTCAGCAATCTCCTCCTGAATGATTGATTCCTCAGGTATCAGTATATCCTCCGAGTCTGCCGTTAGATCCTTGACAGGAGCCTGTTCCATACTACAAAGAGTTGGGCGATAATCTCTCTCTGGTAAAGGTGAAATTTTAGTGCCTTTCTCTTCTTGGTCCTCAAAGATTGCTTGCTTAGAAGGACCTGGTATGCCAGAAGATCCATGCAAAGTGCTGCTGTCATTTTTATCACTGTTCTGCACTGAAGTGAGTTTCATTGATTCCCCTCTTGACATTCCCAATCTAAATAAAAACACGCAAATTAAAAAGGTCTT
>VYZU01017374.1:21568-76076 GCA_013401355.1 Ceyx cyanopectus | reverse complement strand
TCTCTACATCCTTAAGTGGGACCTGTTGGAGAGGGTAACACTAATTAGTAGGGTTTTTAGGACCCAGCTCCTTCCTTAATCCTTCCATTGTCACTTTTGAAGAGATGTTGTTTTGAAAACCTCCAGAACAAACAGGATCTTGTTGATGTTTTTCAAGGTCATTACACAGCTGCTTTACCTCAGTGGAGCTGAAGGAAAAGTTCAGTGAATTCATTGGCTCTGGGGCTGTTAACTTGCCAGAGGCAAGTTGTACCTCCCAGGTGTACTAGAAGTGAAAGCTTTTCCACTGTAAAGGTCAACAAGATGAATTCCTCAGGGGATTCATTGTGGGTTAATTTGGCTTTAACTTGCAACCTCTGCCCTGAGGCCAGTGCTGTACCTGGTTACCAGAAGACTTGGTAACCCTGTCATTGTTCATTAACTGGTACTGTTGTGGGAAGCTGTCCTGTCTCATCTCTGATGGCCAGGAGACCTTCTGATTGCCAAGCACGTGTTCCTCATGTGCTTTGGTGGAAAGGTCAATAGCTGGGCTTTGTGGTGCAAGTGCCTCAAATCCTGAGAAGGACCCATTGGTTTCCTCACCTGCTATTATAGATTGTATAAATCAGAAGTTGCTCACTATTAGTTTCTTCTTCCAGCTTCAAGTCAGAAACATCCACAGAGGAGAGGCTGGGGAAGGGGGAGCCCAATCTGGTAATAGCATCTTGAGGGAACTAACCTCTTGTGATATATACCTTTGCTCTTGGACAGGCACTGGTATCAACTGAGGCTGCTTTGGAGGTTGCTTCAGTGCACTAGCTGAACTTTCCTACAAAGATCCCACCTGCCACATCAGGTGTGGATGAGCAGGAGCCCTTGGATTATGCTGCAGAACCTTAGTTCATAGTGGGTCTGTTCACTTGGAAGCTTCTACTTCAGCAAGCAGGAGTGGTAGCAGAAAGGAGTTGGTGTGCCAGCCATATGGGACATTCAAGGTCAAGGAAGAAAGGGGAATAGTGGCTGGAAAAGCAATTTTGGTGCTTGTCTGACCCGGTATAAGCTTGTAACAGCACATCCTATGGGGTCTGCCTTTGCTTGACATCCCCTGCCTGGTCTTAGAGCCTGAGGAAAGGAGTCTGGGGAAGAGTGGACAGCACCTTCCAGGGCATGTAGATGCATTCAAATGTGAACCCTCTTCTACTTGAGTTGAAATATCAGGGCTGACCTTCAGAGCTCATTGCTCTCAGTGGCACATGTGCTCTGTTCGAGGGGTTGTGGGAACTTTGCACTTGCCTGTAAATGGACTGAATTGGTGATTTCCACAGCTGATCTCTGCTTTTGTGGAAGTCATTTGTGCTTGTCTCCTCCCCCTCCACCACACTCATAACTGAGCCCCTTAATTTGTGCTGTCTGGCAACTTGGCAGCTGAGGTGCTTCATCTGCCAGAGCTCCCCGGGATGAAAGCTGCAGGGCAAGAGGAAGGCTGAGCTCTTGCAGGCAGAGCTGCAAGGCACAAGCATGTACAGTGTGAGCCCAAGCCAAGCAATGTAAACTTGAGCAAGCACCAGACATGCAGCACCTGCTAGGTGGAGGCAGTACAGGATCTGATTTGAGTGCACGAGTGTTTCCTCTGTAGTAGGACCTGGAGGCAGAGGTGTTGAGCTCTCTGTGTGTTGCCTGTGCTTCACCATGGTCACCTTTTGAGGGAGTGGGGCTGGTGGTATTGCAGAGTCCTGTGACAAAAATCATCTGAGCTGTGATGGGACTCCTGTCACTGACAAAGCAGGCCTCTGTCTGCCTCTCCTCAGACATTGTGTGTCCTGGATTTTGTGCTCCACATACTGGTCTTGCTGTCATCAGTGGCTGGGAGAAGGACAGTCTGGAGAGCTGGAGGTGCTGGTGGTGGTGTAGCACTTGTCCTGTTCACCCTCCATGGGGAACCCTGGATTAATTGGCACCTTCCTGGAGTGCCTGCCTGGTTGTAGTAACACCAATCTCATCTGCTTCCAAACCTGGCCCTCAAATTGTGTTGAACTGCTGCCTGTTCTACATGCCAGTATTGGCAGTTGTTGACTGTGCAACTTCAGGAGGTGGGGCTTTGAGGGGTGTCATTAATACAGTGAACAAAACCAAGTTCAATTTCAGAGGGACAGCAGAAGAATTGGAAAAAATCTGTCAGTGTTTTTGTGTGTGGAGCTCTAAAGCATCTTTAAAGCTCAAAGCAAAAACCTGATTCTCTTTCAGTTTGAAAACTGTGCTTTGATTGAAGATGATATGCCATTAATAAATAGCTAGAAGAGCCCTGAAATCAATTTTCTCCTCCTCACCTCAGGCATGTCTTCTTTCACACCAGCTCTTCTCAACTTGTTCAACTACTTAATTATCTTAGATAACTGCTAAGGTCAAGATCTTTGCAGCTTGGCAAATCTCTGTGTTCCTGGCTAAGCAAAGTTGTGTGATGTTGGAAATAGGCAGTGTGCAGCTACTTAGTGCTAGAAGGCAAATTGGCAAGACCTGGGAGTTGTTTCTCCAGCTTGAAAATAAGGAGGATTGCAGCCAAGACTGGACATTTTAAGGTAAGGAGTCCAGTGTAGGGGGTTATTACCTAGCTTCATTACTGGCTAGGTTGAAGAGTGGAAAAACATTTATATCCCCCCCCTGCACCAGGCATTCATCATAGCCAAGGGACCTGGCTGCCTCAGTATTCTGCTTGGACTGTCAGACTCCAGTTTGTGATGCTATTAGGAGGAGATATGCTCAAGGTGAGCACAGCCAGTAGCCAGCTGGATGGGAAAACTTACATCTTAGTTATCCCCTCCAAGTGGAATCTTAGGTGTTGGTGCTTACTAGGACTTGCAGACCAAGAGAACTTTTCTCCTGTGGAGGAAAGAAGGGGAGCATGCAGTTTGAAGGAAGTGATGTTTGTGCTCTCCTTGCTCAAACACTTGCTCCTTTTCTGAGATCCCAGTGAAGGGCATGGTGATCTTCGGGTTCCAGCTGTTCTTTCACCATATCAGGAGGATTTGTAGTAGGAGAGCTGCTTCAACTTGCTGTCATTAGCTGATGGTAAAAATGGCTGTGTGTTTGATATATGCTTTAAGTGTGGAGCAGAAACTGTTACAGAAACTCTCCTCAGCTGATTAGAAGGACCTCCTTTTTGGTGCTGCTGGTTTTATGGACTCTGACCTGAGGAGTTAGCTGAATAAAATGTGACTGAGATTATGTTGAACTGTCTGCGGTGTAAGGTGCAATGACTACTATATGATTCACAGAATTCCATCATGGTGGGGTTGGTAGGGACCTCTGGAGATCGTCTTGTCCTAACCCCCTGCTCCAGAGCAGGGTGCCCAGGATTGCATTGGCCAGGTGGGTTTGGAATCTCTCCAGAGCAGGAGACTCCACAGCCTCTCTGAGCAGTCTGGGCCAGGCTCTGCCACCCTCATAGATGGAACTTTGAAGATCAACCTGTACCACAGCTGGCTGAGGGTGTTTTTCTGTCCAGCTTTCCCATCTCAGCAGCATCTTGTCAGGTTCTGTGTGGTGGTGGACTGTGGCAGCTTGAAGTTAGAGCAGCAGTGTTGTCTCTAGCCACAGAGCTCAGACTGTTGTGCTCTCCTGCCAGTCACAGGGTCACCATTGCTTGGTGGGAAGACTAGCCAGTTATAACCAGGCCCACATACCAGTTTAGCTCCAGAGTTAACCTAAATATTTAATAGGATTAAGCAAAAGCCTTTGATTGAAACAAAAGAGTGGACTGGGCTGCAGTGACCCTCTGTACACCCACATTGGCAGGAGGGAATCCTGCTGACCTTGTTCGCAGTTGGGGCTGCCTCTTCCCAGGCCAGGCTGCTGACCCTAGCCTAGAATTGCTCTTTTTCTGCCTACTGTTCCTTGAAAAGCAGCAAGGAGCAAGGATTCTGCCAGAGCAAGTTTGAAGGAATTTATAAGTCCTCTGTTGCCTACACAGGAAACCTATTGGAACATGGGGGAGGAAGGATAAGCTGGAAAGCTGACCCTGAGACATTCCCCTGCCAGTCCTCATGCCTTACTCAGCTGTGCTGCCTCCCCAGGAGGAGGTTTACTCCTGCTCTGAAGGATTAGGGTTTTTTTATTCTAGCTTCTGAGCCATTTGATGTCAGACAAATGAGAATGGAAGTAACTTGCAGTAATACAGTCTGTTTACTCCCCAGGTTCTGTAGTGAAAAGACCTACTGATAAGCTCTGTTCCTGATAAGCTGCAGTGCTAAGAGCAGCCATTGCATCTTTTCTCATGCTTCACATCACATTTAGCCATGGTAATAGATCAGGAGTAACTTCAGATACAGGAAAGTTTGTTCTTTCTGTGGTTGGTTCTTTCTTGTGCCCTCTCTTTCTGAACCCCTCATGGATGTGTGTGCCTTGTGTGGCTGCTACCAACCAACTAAACACAGCCTCCTGTTGCACCAGTGCCCCAGACTGCCTCACACTGGCTTTGGAAACCAGGACTTGTCAATATCTTGTCTGTCTTGACCTTGCAGCACAATTGGCCATATGTAATTGGCCATCCTTGCTGGTCCTTGTGCACCATCAAAGCACCAGGTGCCCAGTTGCACCCAAGAAGCTTTGTTTAATGCTGCCTTTTACATTGACCCCTTGGCCTTGCTCTCCTCAGTGTCCCTTCAGCTGCTTAGTGGTCATGAGGAGAGGAGATTTTCTAGGTGGGGGGAGCTGGCCTTGGCAGCTCCTCCTTCACATGTGTATCCCTATTCTTTGTGGTAGCTGTAGTTAGTGTGTTGGTTGATGCTATTAATGCAAATCCCATATAAATAGTGGTGGAATTAGCAGTGTATTTGTGCTTAAATCCCTCCAGTAACTGCTGATAGCCCTCTGTCACTCACCAGATCTTGGCAGCAGTGGCTGTTTGCATTTGTAGTGATGGCAGTGTCCTGTTTTGCTGCCCTGAAAAAGCAGCTGGGACTGTCTGTGGAGCACATGTTTCTTTTGTACATCTACTCTGAGACCTACCAGATGATGCAGAGCTCTGCAGAGAGTGAGGCTGCTGCTCTGAAACTGCCTGGAGGACCTGTTGCTAATGTTAACTGGATGTCTGTCTGCTTCCCCCTTAGGTCCTGTAAGTGAAAGAAGATGGGGTCTGGCTGCTTAAAAGTCACCAAGTACTTCCTCTTCCTCTTCAATCTCCTATTCCTCGTGAGTATCATGGGCATCAGCAGGGTCAAAAGAAAGTCCTGGATTAAGATTAACTGGAAAGGTGTTTGTTCTGGATGCTGTCCTGGTGTGGCCATTCAAATGGCCAGAGTTTTGGAAAGAGGGAATCCATGAAGCTGAGGGAAGTCAGAGTTGCTGTGTGTCTCCCAGGTATGTTGAGCAGCTCTGCTCCCACCTACTGTTTCCAGTACACACAGCTCTCTCTCAGCAGTAGGAAGGGAAAACAGGAGAGGCAGGACCTTTCTGGATAGTTACCACTACTTTCTCTGCCACATCTGGAACAGCAACTGAGCTGCCCCTGAGCAACAAAGATACAAAACCTGCTAAGTAACAGCAATGCCCTGCTAAATAGGTCAGACAGGATTCAAAGAACAACTCTCATTTTGTTCAAGTCCCCATGGTTGGTTTTGATTTATTTTTTTATTTTTTTTTAACAGGATGAATTAGTAGTCCAAGTCCCCTGTTTGAATTGGAAGTGGGGGAGACTGGGGAATTGAGGCACCCCACTGGATACAGTTGTCTTCAAGTGGGAGGCTCAGCAGGAGATGAGCTCCTTTTGGATCAAAGTGGGCCTGGGAGGGCCACACGCATTGTCATACGTGTGCTTCTGTGAAGCTTGGCTATTGTGTGCAGTGTGGATGCTAATGGTACTGTTGGTGCTGCCAGCCTCAGGTTTCAGCTTTCCAAATATCTGCAAGAAAAGAGCCTGCCTGATACTGTCGCCCTTTGCACAGTGAAGGGGAAGGAAGGAAGGGGCAGGCTGTGAGTGCAGGGAGGGAAGCAGAGCATGATAAGGTGAGTGCAGCTTTCAGGTTTCTCTCCCCATGCACAGCTTGGCTTGTGCTTCCTGCAGGGCTGTGCTGTGCTGCTGGCATGTGGGCTCGACCTCAAGGCACATCTGAGTTTTGTTGCCCTTGGCTGACTCTGTCAGCCCTTTCCTCTTCATGTTTTGCTTCTGTCCAAAAAGTAGTTACCTCTGGTCTACAGGCTAAAAGTCAGGGGTGCTCAGAAAATCCATGGGGAAGAATCTTGGGAGGGAGAGGAGAGGAGAGAAGAGGAAGAGGAGGAGAGGGAGAGGGAGAGGGGAGGAGGAGAGAGGCTTTTCAAGTGCCACTAGATCTTTCAGAGTAAGATTTGGCCCACTTTAAGGATAAGAACAATCCTTCTGAGTCCAGGCCTGTCTTCTTACTAGCACAGGGTTCCTCTGAAGACATCAGCACTCAGGCTATTCTGTCTTGAGGATGGGATAGTTTTTAAGCAGCATATAACTTAACTGGGTAGCAGAGCTGCATTTGTGAAGGCAAAGTTTGAGTCCTGCTGAAGCCCAGGATCTGGGCACTGTCTCGTCATCTTTTACCCCTGAATGCAGGTCCCAGTTCAGTAGCTAACCTCCATGCAGCAAGCTCCCAGCAGAGACAGCTTTTTGCATGCCTCGTGCTGGTTTCATGGTCCTGTTAAGTTTTGTTGAGGAGAGGGCTTGCACAAATTCAAATATTCATGCTGGTAATAGAGCTTCTGTATGTGCTCTGGACCTGGAGCTGAGCCTCTGGGCTTGCACCCTGTGCAGGCCAGCCCTTGCTGTTTGAAGTATGCTTTCCAGCCTTGCTTGGAGCTGATGAATGAAGCCTTTAGAAAAATGCTAGTAACTCTTCTAGAAGCTAGTCAGTCATTGAAAAGACACCTCTACAGCTTGAGGTCTGTGAGAAGGTCCCTCACTAAAGCTGAAATACTTCAGGGACTAGGTGGTATTTTGCAGTCTTCTTTTGCCTTACTTCAGGGAGGGGTTTTACCTGCTTTGTTTAAAGGGAGAAGGTTGGTTGGGCTGCCTGCCAACTTGCCTCAAAAGATACCAAAACCATAAGCCTGGAATAGAAGTTCAGTTTCTCTATCAAAACTGATCTCTAGCTTCTTGAGTAGCAGATGTTGGCCACAACAGATGACAGATGCTTCCCCTTAAAGTGAGAACAGCTCTGCAAGGAGAGTACAACAGTCCCTGCAGATGGTTTAGAATGTATAACTGTCTGTCCTGCTTCTGAGTCCTCTTTAAACAGAGCAGAAAGCTCCTGCCTAAAACAAAGCCTGGTGTTTAAGAAAAGCTTTCAGGTTGGCCCCTGTGCCAGGCTCCCTGTACCTTGCACAAGCAGAGTGTGAAGGAAGATAGTGGACTTCCAGCTGCTCTTTTCAGAAGGGTGAGTTGGCTCCATCACAGCTTAGTTCTTCCTTGCCTCTCTTCCCTCGGTGCTGCTGGGGAATAATCACAGTCACAGAATGTTAGGGATTGGAAGGGACCTAGAAGATCATTAAGTCCAATCCCCCTGCCAGAGAAGGGTCACCTAGACCAAGTCACCCAGGAACAGATCCAGGCAGGCTTGAGTGTCTCCAGAGAAGGAGACTCCACAACCTCCCTGGTTCCAGGCTCTGTCACCCTCACTGGGAAAAAGTTTTTCCTTGTGTTTCCCCTCAACCTCTTGTGCTCCTTGATCTCTAGTTCATCCTGTTTGTTCCCCATGCTCTGTGAATTCATCTACAGGCATTTGAGTTTGTAGTACTACAGAACCTCCTGACTGGAACCAACCTTGAGGTAGCAGTGGAGCTGGCATAACACCCCACAGCTGTCTCCAGTTTGTTTCCTGCAGGACTCGTTTTTCCCCTTTCCCCCTTCATATCTAGTTTAAAGCTCAATCAATGAGCCCAGCCAGAAATGCTAGCCCTGCCATGAGGGAGCTGCATCTTTCTAGCTTGGGGGTGAAAAGGGATCTTGTTGAAATTGCAGGTGAAATGTGCACTCACATGTGGAGGGGAGGCATTGGTCCTCCCTTCAAGAGTTCAAAGCAGTTGAACAGAGCAGCCTTGCCATGCTGTGCAAACTCCTGAAGATGCTGAGCAGAGATCCTCTGCTCCTAGGAGGTAAATATGTTACTGGTAGTAGGCCAATGCTTTCTCCCTGTAGTTTGTTTTCCCTCTGCCATCCTCTTTCAGTGTTTTCCACAGCAGTTCCTGGCAAACCCATGAGTTGTTGACTAGAGCAAAGATCAGAGTGAAAACAGGCCGCAGATAGTCCAGGCACCTCCTAACAAATTCCCAGGAACTTGGCTCAGCAGTCGTTCTGTGTTTTGTCAGCACCAGCAAAAAACTTAGGTGACATTTCAGGGTCATTGAGCCAAGAGAGGTGTCACATACAGCCCTGTTTGCATCTTGAAGACAAGACTTTTAGTTTAAACGTGCAATGTAAAACTGGAAACACAGCAGTTCTTGGCAGCACTGACTTTGAGAGGAATTTTGCTGGTGCTGCAGCTGTTGCACATTCGAGGGGGACTTGGTGCTGCTCTCTTGCCCTTTTCTGGGATCCAGCAGTTCCCTGCTTTCTCCAGCTGAGTCAGTCCTTCTTCATCCACCTTCACAGATTGGAACTTGCTTGGTGACTTTCTAATTGTGTCCCCAGAGCTACATGTGGTGTCCTCTGCCAAGCCAGGAAAGCTTGCAAGCAGCTTATTTCAGACTGCTGCATTATCTTTGCTCAGAAAAGCTTCTTTGTATGAGGAGCTGAAGCACAATGTAAATTTGCAAAATGTGGAGCAAAGACCTGTTGATACAACACTCCCTGCCAGTTTGCTTCAGGTAGTGCTTTGGTATTTCCTTCATCTCCCAAGTATCAGACTCTTCTGGAATGAAGCTCAGAATTACAATCCCTCTGGCTCTGGCAGTTTGTTTAGTATTTCACTTCATCCTCTCTTGAAACTCTGCTGGCACAAGAACTGCTTGCAGCTTGTGTCCTCTGGAAGCATCTCCTTGTCATTTCCTTGCTTCTTTAAAACCTGGTTTTATTCTTTGCACAGCAAGTGGTTTCCAACCTTTGCCACTTCAGTTGTGTGGAACTGTGAAGCTTCATCTTCTTATCAAACCTGCAGACTTACTGGCCTCTTCACATAGTTTATTCTGGGTATAATGGTGCTTTCATCCTAATTTGGGAGCCAGGGTCATCTCCATGCAGACTTCAGGGGTTGGACTAGAGGACCTTTGGACATCCCTTACAACACAGGATAGTCTAGAATTTTGTTCCACAGAGCAGAAGAAAATGTGGTGATACATGGAGCATGTCTGTTTGTTTACTTGGTGTGTTGGTATTTTTGGTTCTTTGTTGTGTTTTGGGGTTTGTGTGTGTGTTTGTGTGGTTTGTTTGTTTTTTTCCCCATTCTTTGAAATGAGACAGGAAAACTCTCTTGCTTTTTCAATTCACTGTTTGGATTCAGTCTCACAGGGACACATTGCTCTCTTAATCCTTGCCCTGGCTCAGAGTGTGTGGTGAGCAATACATAGGCCATGGCAGATGTTTTGTAATGCTTGGGGCTCTGGTGGTGGCAAGATGTGTTGGCTTGAGGAGCTGAGATGTTCTGGCATAAAATTGTGGCCAAGCCACCACCCCCAAGCTTGGTTTTGAAAGGGGCAGACCACTTAATTCAAGGGAAACCTGCACACCAAGTGAATGCTGCTGTTTTTTGGGGTTTTTTTTATTGCATTTGTGGGTAGAAACCATGACATAACAGAGCATGACAAGCCAAAGTTTTCCTTCTTGGGAAGGTTCCAGCTGCCACATACCTAATGCTTTGGCAGCTGGTGCCCTGCCTAGTTCCACAGGGGCAGGGGTTTTTCTGTGAAAGAAAAAAAAAAAAAGAAGAAATTCTTTTAAATCCTGTGCTTGATTAGTTTGCTTTCTCTAGTTCTTCACAGAAGCAGGAAGGACACTTCTGCTTCTGACAAAGTTCTAGCAGCAGGGCATCTCTTCTTCCAGTACAACACCATATACTACTAAACTACTCTGTGAAGGGCTGCCAAGCAGAACCCAGGGCTCCTGTTCAGTTGGCTGAGGCACTTTTCCTGGAGTCATGCTAATCCTGTTTACTCTGGGAGGAGTACTGTGAGGGATGTGGGTGGGAACAGAGAAAGAATGGCTGGTTTTACTCTGGAGTGTAAAGAACAGCAGCTGACACCTCTTACTGGGCTAAACTAATAAGCCAACTCTGTGGTTTTCTTCTTGCTTTTTCAGATCCTAGGTGCTGTGATCCTGGGTTTTGGTATCTGGATTCTGGCTGACAAAACCAGCTTCGTTGCAGTGCTACGTAAGACACTTTTTTCTTCATCATCTTTTTCCTGCTGAATTGACTCTGTGCTTGCCTGTGATGCTGTCTAGGGAGGGGCAGTACTTTTATGCATGATCTGTGCCACAGAGTATTGCAGAATGGGACCCTGTGAGGGTCAGAGTGAAAGTGAGAAACCCTGGGGACACAGCATTCCTCCTGGCCTTGTGGATTACAACACCAGGGTCAGACTGAGTGAGACCGTTGCCCCTTCCCCCAGCAATCCAAATACCTCTTGTACAGAAGCACTAGTGTTTAATTCTATTTTTGTTACATGGGCTTGGGTTTCTAAAACAGCTTTTTTGTTCCCTTGGTGCCTTCATGTAGTTTTGCTGTACACATCCCCTGTGCTACCACTGCTTGCTGTAATGATGTATTTCAGTGTTAGCCTTTCAAATTCCAAAGAAGGGAAATCCCTGGTTTTATTGCTGCTTCATGTACATTTAAAGTAGTCAGTATATTTGTTCCTAAGCAGTAAAGGATGTGGAGATGGAAATTGTGAGTCTGTGAAGTCTTTAGTGCTCTCACATAAAACATGTTCAGTTTATACCCACTTCACAAAGCAGCCTGGCCATCAGAGGTGTTTTCTGTTGCTGCATGTGTGAGGGGCTGGCTTCCTTCCCCTTTGAGTTAAGAGCATTGGCAAGAAGGTGATGGTTTTAAACAAAATGAGGAGAAATTCAGACTAGGTGAAAATAAGAAATTTTGTCTTCTATTACACAAGGGGTGGTGAGACCCAGTTGCTGAGGGAGGTGGTTGATGCTCCATCTCTGGAACCATTCTGGGTGAGGTTGAGCAACCTGCTCTAGTTGCAGATGTTCCTGCTTGCAGCAGGGTGTTGGACTAGATGACCTTGAAAGGTCCCTTCCAACCCAAACCAGCCTCACTCCAGTACTAGAAGGGCATGAAAGCACAATAAGAAGGGCTGGTTAATGAAGTGGGGGCATGAGCAGAAATGCCCTTTTTCATATAGGTGGCCAAAAAAAAAGAGCTTGTCAGGGCCTGGCTCTTTGCAGAACCTGTCACAATCTGAGGCATGTTTCATGCCAGGGGGTTGCTGCCTCTTGTGGAGAACTTGGCTCTGCTGCTTCCCATTTTCCCCAGAATCTCTGCTAACAGAGCATTTCAGGATTTAACTTCCTTCCTGGAGATTTCCAGCATCAGCTCTTTCTTCCTGCCCCCACACTTCCTTTCCCATGCCTTGCCCCTCTTTCCCCCCCACATCAGTCAGCCTGGCTCCAGGGAGGGAGCTCAGCACAGCAGGGCATGCCAGATCCTGCCAAAGGAGCCTCTTGTACTTGCTTGGCCACCTGCCCAGCACCAGGAAAAACGCAGAGTGGCAGCAAAAGGATCAGGAGTCTTCTCGCCAGCACAGCTTTCTCCTGTCAGCTAGTTGTGGATGAGAAATGTGAGCACAGCTACTGTCCTCCTGTTGCTTCTATGAAGGGCTTTTTGAGCGGGAAATCACAGAATCACAGAATGTTAGGGGTTGGAAGGGACCTAGAAGATCATCTAGTCCAACCCCCCTGCCAGAGCAGGGGCACCTAGACCAAGTCACCCAGGAACAGATCCAGGCAGGCTTGAGTGTCTCCAGAGATGGAGACTCCACAGCCTCCCTGGTTCCAGGCTTTGTCACCCTCACTGGGAAAAAGTTTTTCCTTGTGTTTCCCCTCAACCTCTTGTGCTCCAACTGACTCCCATTGCCTCTTGTCCTGTCACTGGATGACTCCATCCTCCCTACACTCACCCTTAACATAGACACTGATGAGCTCCCCCCTCAGTCTCCTCTTCTCCAGGCTAAAGAGCCCCAGCTCTCTCAGCCTCTCCTCAGCAGGGAGATGCTCCACTCCCTTCAGCAGCTTGGTGCCCTGCACTGGACTCTCTCCAGTAAATCTCCGTCTTTTCTGAATTGGGGTGCCTAAAACTGGACACAGTATTCCAGATGGAGTCTCACCAGCACAGGGTAGAGGGGGAGGAGAACCTCCCTTGACCTGCTGGCCACACTCTTTTGAATGTCCCCAGGATCCATTGGCCTGCTTGACTGCAAGGGCGCATTGTTGGCTCATGGTCATCCCCCTGTCCACCAGGACCCCCAGGTCTCTTTCTCCAGAGCTGCTCTCCAATAGATCAGCCCCCAGCCTGTACTGATCCATGGGGTTGTTCTTCCCCAGATACAGCACTTTACACTTGTTAAATTGCATGAAATTTCTCCCTGCCCAGCTCTCCAGCCTGTCCAGGTCTCTCTGGATGGCAGCACAGCCTGCTGCTGTGTCAGCCACTCCTCCCACTTTGGTGTCATCAGCAAACTTGCTGAGGGTGCTCTCTATCCCCTTGTCCAGGTCATAATACCTTCCTTCTAATGAAGTTGCCTGAGCAGCTGTTTTCTGGCACTGTGGAGGTGCCACAGCATGGGCACTGGAACATTTGTGTGGTGGCTGAGCAGGGAATAGTGCAGTCTTGTGAAGTCCACTGCTGTAGGTCTGCTCCTTCCATAGATACTTTGCATTATCAGCACCTCTAGCCTGTATGGTGAGTCTCCAGGAGTGTTGAGGAAGGAGCAGAATCCTGGTTTCTGGTGCTCATGTTCAGCTGGGGGAAGCTGGCCTGGAAAATAATCAAGGCTGGAGTGACTGCTCTGGTTCATTTTTTTGATAGTTGATCTTTTTTCCTCTGCTCAGCATGTTCTAAGGAAAATGTTTGGAAGCTGATGATTTGCAGTAGGTAGCAGAAGCCAGAGGAGGTATATGTTAAGGGGGGGGAAAGTATTAGTCTGGATTCAGTTATTCTCAGCCTATTTTGGGAGGAGCTGAGGATGCTTCCCTCTTGGGACTTCAGTCCAGGAAACTAAATGCTGAGCTCTAGGAACATTATCTTCATTAATCACTGGATTTTCAGAATTCCCCTACACCATGCAGCTCACAGGTTTAAGCATGACTCTTCATGATAAATGAGGTTTCTGGTTGCTATTTCCAGACAGAGTGTCTCTACAGTTTTTATTCTGTGATGCTTGCTTCCCTCTAGTCCTCTTCTGCAATAACCAGTTCTGGGACCAACCCACATCTAAGAGCTCGTTTCTTCTGATGCTAACAGTACAAAGCATTGAAGGGTGAGGAATTTGTGTCTGATATCTGTTTTGATCCTGGAATAGCCTGTCTCTCTTCAGGGGTCCTACAGAGGTGCTGCAACAGCCTGCAGTGAGTGCCTGGCCATGAGCCACTCCACAATGACCTGTCAAGTGACCTGTTGCATCAGCTCAGCTCAGCACTGGCCATAACTCTTGCATCATGTTTCTCTCTGCTGAATTTGTGTGGCCCACTGACCACAAGTGGATAAGTAAAACCAGAAAGGAACAAGGAAAAGTGCATTAAAGCAACAAGCCAAAACAAAACAACAAAAAAAAATACAAAAAGCTTCCTTGAAGACAGTGAAGGGAATTGAAGCAAGGGGGCAGTAGGTGTGGAGCAGAACATACTTCATCTTAGTCTCACGTGGAGTGCATTCATGAGGGAGCTAAAAAGCCACGTAGCAGCTAACTCTGTCCAGATGAGGTTGGTTGGTTTGGTGTGACCTTGAGTCTTCCAGGCTCTGAGATAATGGAGACCTGCAGGTTGGCTTTGAGAGTCTTCCTGCATCAGAAGACGCCCAGAAGCAGCCTTTTGTCTCCATAGTCACCAAGCCTTTGTACCATCCCTCTGTAGAAGACAACAGACACTTCTAAGTGGATATGGACTCAGTTCTGACTGGTGATGGCAGATGTAGTTTTTTTGTAAGTAGCTAATTTTGTTCCCTCTTCTGGCCCCTACAGAGATGTCATCTCCCTCCCTGAAGACTGGTGCATACATCCTCATTGGTGTCGGGGCTCTCACCATGCTCATGGGGTTCCTGGGCTGTCTTGGAGCAGTCAATGAAATCCGATGTCTCTTGGGTCTGGTGAGATAATTCATGCTGTGGTTTAGATCCTCTTCTGCAGAATGCTTGCTGGATTGTAGCTGGAGCTCAGGTCTTCTGGAGATGGTACTCCTGTTAGGTCAACTTAGCTCCAATTCTTAACTTGCACAAATGAAGCTTTCCAGCTGTCAGTGGGGTGCAGCAGCAGTTTCTCAGACATTCATGGTGATGAGCTAATAACTCTTTGACATAAATGTGTCAGGGTGTCACTGGCACTTTGTTCAAACAGTGGGTTGAGGATGACCACCTGAGGAGAGATGTCCCAGGTGACCCTTTATGTCATCCCCACTCCTGCTTCCCAGTTAGCATTGTGCTCACAGTGGTGCAAAAACAAGTATTGAGGGCAGTTAGAGAGAAAGAATGGGCTGCTGTGCTGCAAAGATCAGCTTCTGGGAAGAGTGCAAGAGTTGAGAGACTGGATGAGGAGCACCCTGTGTGGCAGGACATCTCTTAAAATGGTTCATCTATAGATTTTCTGTCTGTGATGGATGAGATGACACTTGATACAGATCTGCATGCTACTTGACTCCTGCTTATTGGAAGCACAAATATGGCCATATGGTATATCCTGATGTGAGGAACGTCTCTCCATGGAATGGTGGTAGCTGCTACTGCTTACAAGTAACCTCAGGTGTCAAACTTTCTTTAAGAGCAGCTTTCTGGTGAATCTTAAATTTATTGTTTTAAGGCAATTGACTTAAAATTAGGTCTGTGAACTTTCTTGCCCTGGGATAGACAGAGTCCAACCAAATGAGGTCAGAGTGGACTAGGAGTTAAGCTTTAGGTTGGAGAGGTGGAGTCCCATCTGGAATGCAGAAGGTGCTTGTAAACCCTCTCCCCTCCTGGGAGGTCTGATGGGAGAAGTGCTGAAGTGCACTGGTCTGATGTAGACATTTGTACTTAAGCTTTTAGTGGGGAAGATGTTGTTGATAGCAGAGCTTGTCTGCAAACAAAGCTGTTGGCTCAATGTTGTCACTTCTCTTGCATATGAAATCTAACTAAAAGTTGTGCTATTTTGTACAGATTATTCTAAAGGCTGATCATGGTCATGTTCTCTTTTGCTTCCAGTACTTCACCTGCCTGATGCTAATCCTTATAACTCAGGTTGCTGCTGGGCTGGTCATCTACTTCCAGAAAGAAACAGTAAGTGTATCCTATTGTGCACATTCTCCTTGGTCTTGGTCTGGAGGAACAGGAGACGTGGCAATTTTTTTTTTTCCAAACTTTAGCAGGCATAACTGGATTCTCCTTTCCTCTTCATCGGCTCAGCAGCTTTGCTTCTTGTGTGCCTGCCAGCCTCAGCAGTGCTGCTTTCTGAAGGCTTGTGAAGCTCTGGTTTGGTATGTAGGCTTCAGTTGGTGGGAAGGGTTGTGGGAACACTAAAAAGAAGTTCTAGAAAGGCTTTTGACTGCACCTTCTCTTGATCCTGCTGCAGACCTGTTTGGGGGCAGGGAATAGTGGTGATGATTCCCACGTTGCCATCACTAATGCCTTGGAGGGTTACTAGCCTGAGCTATTGCTTTTCTGACTGGCCTTTGTCCTTGTGTCATCTTGTTCCATCCTCTGAGTCCTTCCTTATCTGTATATAAAGTTATCCTTTTCAGATACCCTCTTTCCCCAAGAGCAAACCCAAGCATCTGATGGTTCCTGTATTACAGTTGGAGCTGCAAGCCAGGTGGTTTAAGATTTTGAAGTGGATCTCTTGGGCAGGAGTGCAGTTTCACAGCATAGTCTGGAGCTTCAACAGCCTTGGTAGCATCAAGGGAGTAATTTGTGAGTTACTGAAGTGCACTGGAACAGCCTGTCCTGGCTATAGGTTCCCTAACAAGGGCAGTGCATGGTAAGGCCTCCAGCTGTTTGATGGCTAAGCTGGGAGCTACATCTGTGCAGTAAGAGCAACTGTGGGGTTCTTGCTGGCTCCTGTTCTGGTCTGCAGGTTTCTGGTACCAGTTGTAGGTAGCCCTGTCCTTTGCCATGTAACTGTATGTCTGTTGGTGAAGGGCAATGAAACTAGTAAAGGTCTAGAGCACAAGTTTTCTCAATAGTGGCAGAGGCACCAGGGATTGTTCAGCCTGGAGAAAAAGGAGGCTCAGGGGGGATAGGACAAGAGGAAATGGACTTGAGTTGCACCAGGGGCATTTAGGTTGGACATGAGGAACAGTTTCTTCCCCACAAGGGTTGTCAAGGACTGTCCCAGGCTGCCTGGGGCAGTGGTGGAGTCCCCATCCCTGGAGTGGTTTCAAAGCCATGGAGATGTGGTGCTGAGGGACGTGGTTTAATGGTGACCTGGCAGTGCTGGGTTAACAGTTGGATTCTATGATCTGACAGGTCTCTTCCAAACAAAACATTTATTTTTATTCTGCCTTATACCACTGCGTGGCTGTGCTTGTATCTCTTGAGCCAACCCTCCTGCTAGGTGGTTACAGAAATCAGAGCTTGAGAAGGTTATGGATGGAGCCTGGTGGGGAGGTGTGCATATGTGTCCTGCATAGCTGATGTGAGCTTTGCATAAGTGGCTGTGGTGATGGTGAGGAGCTGTTGTTTGGCTTCCCTGCCACGTGTGGTGTGAGTGCAGCTTGTCTCTGGGCTGGCTGGAGCTGAAGGGGAAAATGAACTGTTGGTCCCTTCTGTGTAAAGTTAACTTTGAACAAGCTGCTGATTCTGAACAAACAGCTCTGACTAGTGCAGAGGAGGAGGTGTGGGGATGGGCATTCCCCTGCAACCAGGAAATGGGACTTTTTAGACCATGACATTCTGTACTTCCGTTGGTATTTCTCCTCTAGATATCACTCTGTTCTAGAAAACTCCAGCTTTTTGAGCTGTATCTCTTCATTTGAACCTCAGTCAACCCAGGGTGAGAATCAAAGTTATTCTGCAGAGCCTTTCAAGTGGCTGAAATCAACACTTATACATATGTAGCAGACTGGCAGGGGAAGCTGGGCTTTAAACAGATGCTCCTGTTCAGTCCTCTGTGAACAAATTGATGAATAAGCTGTTCTAAAGCCCTTCTGTTTCAGTAATCCCCTGAAGTACCTGCCTAGAGAACTAAAAAAATGGTTTTGAGCAGGTCCTGGTTGGAAACTCCCACACATGAGTGTGTGGCTGTGCCTTGGTAATGCCTTCTGTGCTTCACTTGATGTACGTCATACCTGGGCAGCATAGCTGAGCAGAGTGAAGCAAACTGAAACCTGCTTGAGATTCAATCCCTAGGTGTCTGTTGTGTTCTTTGTGTTTAGTTCTTTCTGACTTTGAGTGTCTTGGTTAGATATAAAACCAGGAGTGAGTAGAGGAGAGAACTTGGGATCCAAACTGTACCAAGTGATACTTGCTCCTCTGCTTCTTGTAATTGAAGTCTTTATTTCTGCACTGGGGGAGAGCAGGCAGGGTTAATGTACTCTCTGCTTGCTTTTTTTCTTGATGAGTAACTACTGAGCACATCCACACAATGTTTGGTGTGGGTTTTGGATTGCTTTTTTTGTTGTTGTTTGGTTTTGTTTTGTGCATGATCTGTTCCTTTTCGGTGTCAGTGTCCTTTCCCACCCCTGCGTGTGGAAGTTTGCTGAAACAGAGATAGTGGCACTGTAAACAACCAATCTCTGACAGGAAGGCTGGTGCTTTGCCTCTCCCCTGGGCAAATTGCTAGGGGAATGCCCCCTTCAGACTGGAATTGCACAGGGATGGATGTTGATGCAACGTCCATTTCCCTACATTCAGTTGGCAACTGAAACTGTATGTCAGGGTGGAGTGGGGTTTTCTTAAGGACAACAAAACAGTGACGTTACAAATCACCTTCTGCTTTGCAATGTAAAGGTTGCTGCTCACCCACACATCGTGGGTCACAAGCCCCTAAACATGGGAGAACTTGGGCAAGGTCTCTCTACAGATTGGCTCTAAATGCCTCAAGGAAAGGAGAGCAGTGGGCTTTTGAGGCTTGCTCTGCTTGCTAGCTATTGTTTGCAGCAAACAGGCCTGTGTGGTTGTGGCAGGGATTTGCCTTGGGCTGTGGGCTGTTCATTGCTTCCAGAATCTGAAGTGAGTGGGGGGGTGAGAGCCCCCTCCTGGGTTTTTGAGCTTATTTTCATGTGCAGGCTAGAGGCTTATTCAGAAAAGGCTATAAGGAGACCTCATGGTGGCCTTCCAGTACTTAGGGCCTGTCAGAAAGATGAAGAGTATTTTTTAAGCAGGGCCTGATGTGATGGGACAAGGGGTTTGGTGGTTTTAAACTAAAAGAGGAGAGATTTAGACTTGATATGAGGAAGAATTTGTTTTTATGCAGGGGGTGGTGAGAGTCTGGCCAAGGTTGCCCAGCCAGGTGGTTGATGCCCCATCCCTGGAACCATTCCAGGTGGGGTTGGCTGGGGCTCTGAGCAACCTGCTCACATCTCCCTGTTCCCTGCAGGGTGTTGGACTAGTTAACTGTGAAAGGTCCCTTCAACAGAAACTATTCTGTGATTCTGTCCCCAACCACAGCTGCACAGGGATGCTGGATCTCTGTTCTTCTTGTACTGTTACACAAGAACAAGCAAGAAGTCTTCCAAAGAGCTCTGGTTTCAAAAGGTGACAGGTTTCAGTTTGTTCAAAACTCAGGCATTCTTAGCAGTAAAAGTAGTTGGAGAAAAAGGGAGTATGACACAAAAAGCAGCCAGCTCTGGAGATCACAGTGGCAGCTTGTTTGCAGCTTTACCCAGCAGAGCAGCCTGAAGGGAAACCACAGACTTGCAGCTGATCACCCTTCCACATGTGGCAGAGGAAGACAAAGTAGAAAGGTTCATTGAACACTTTGACAGGCTTTCAACATCCTCACTGTCTTCACTGGGCCAGGATCTCACTACCCTCAGCATAAAAAAAAATGTGTGCTGTCTAGTCTGAATCTCCCTCTTTTACTTTAAAACCATCACCCCCTATGTTATCCCAATAGGTCTTGCTAAAAAGTCTGTCCCCATCTTTCTGATGGGCCCCTTGACATACCTAAAGGCCACAAGAAGGTCTCCCCAGAGCTTTCTCAAGCCTGAACAACCCCAACTCTCCCAGCCTGGCCTCCCAGCAGAGGGGTTCCAGCCCTCCCATCATGGCTGTGGCTTCCTCTGGCCCCACTCCAGCAGGTCCCTGCCTCTCCTGGGCTGAGGATTCCAGAGCAGGGCAGAATCCCCTCCCTTGAGCTGCTGGCCACAAGGGACATCTAGTTCAGGCTCTGTCTGTGCTTGTGATGGGAGCCCCAGGATGGAGAACAGAGTTACTGCCTGGGATTCTTGCAGAAGTGACACCTGGCTCCATCTGGCCTAATAGCTGAGGGGCTAGATGGGCCCAGGGGAGAACAACAAACTCATCTCTCCTTGCCTCCCTCTGGATGTGGAGCAGTGGTGTGGAGGAGGGGTGAGGGTGGGAACTCAGAGGTTCAGTAACTGATAAGGCTTATGTCAGCAGCCAAGGCCAATCTCATTAGTGAGAACCAGGTCAGGTTGCCTTGATTTGAAGGGAAAGAAAAGGGGAAGCAAAGTAATTAAAAGGGGAAGAGCTAGACAGTATGAGAAGAAAGATCATGCAGCTCCCATCTGTCTGGCCTGACAAAGCTGATCCTGGTGAGCTCAGCTGCAGTTTTCCTAGGAAGAAGAGTTGCTGATGTAGAGAAGTTTCTCTCTAACAGTGGGCACTGCTTCCTTTTGCTGGGTGTCCCTTGGTTTGCCATGGCCATTTGTGGTGCTTAACAGTAGAAGGAAAGAATCTACGAGTAGTAGAAAGGAGAATAACCATTTCCACTGATCTGAAATGTGCTGCACCACCACAGACCAAAAGGTAAACGTGGGATGGGAACATCCAAATGCTTAGGCTGATCTACCTCTATTCCATCCCTCAAGCAACCAGTCTAATGACACTTCTCTTGTGATCTGCAAAAACAAGTGTCCTTATAGGCAGGCTGGCTGGGAAGAGCCTCAGCAGGAGGTAGGAGGAAGAAGGTGCAGGGGAATCTACCATGTTGTAGGTTGCACTGCTTGTTGAACTGAGAAGTGGTATTAAATATCTCTGGGTAAGGAATGGGGCTGAGAGGCTGGGTACACTTCAAGCTTTGCAACAAGACTGTTAATGAGCAGTTTAGGTAGTTGTCTGAATATAGAAATAGCAGTTGTGTCAGAAGGCCCAGCTGTGTGCAGGAGCAGCAGTGACTCAGACTCTTCCAGAGCAGTGCAGATCAACTTCAGCCAGAGATTCTGGACCAGAGCCTCACTCTTAGGTTAGGGTTAGAAACCCCTTACCTGTGAGTTCTTCAAATAGCATTGACCTTCTGCTTGTGCTTCCCTCTTGCCTCTGCAGGCCCTCAGCCTGTGTCTTACCCAGCTACCCACACAAAGCACTATTTCCTTATTGCTCCTCAAGTTTATAGCCCTCCTCTGTGCCTGGCTAAGGACTTGCCAGAATGTATGGGTGCTTTGGTTGTTGCACTGTGTAGCCAAGCTGCTGTCTTCCTTTCTCTTTGAGTCTGAGGCTCTGTATATCATCCTACCTGTATTTATTTCTGGTTAGCTTTCTTTGAGTGGCCCCTAAGAAAAGGCTGCAAGGAATTGACTAATTCAACTCTGCTGCCTTTTTTTTTTTTTTTTTCCTTGCCAGCTGAAAGATGAGTTGTCCCACATAGTTGGAAATCTGATTGAAAATTACAACCCTTTGAATGATGATGACAGAAACTTGGAAGAGGCGTGGGACTATGTGCAAACACAGGTAAGTCTTTGGAGGAGAGTAGGAGGCAGATAATGCTATTTGTCAGTACAGACAATGGCCTCTCAAACAGCTCTAACCCATTGATCTGGCAGATCTGTAAGGTTGCACAGGAGGTTTGGTGCCTGCAGACTGGAAATAAACCTTCATTGGTGGTATAGACAGTGGGATTGAGGGCTCACTTGCATATGACACCAAGCTGTCTGGTGCCTGTGGGAAGGGATCGTTCCAGGGGGATCTGAACTAATCTGAGAACTGGGAATGTGGGATTCTCAAGAGGTTCAGCAGGGCCAGCTACAAAGTTCTGCACCTGGATCAGGGCAACCCCCAGTACCAGCACATGCTGGTGATGAAGGAATGGAGAGCAGCCCTGTAAAGAAGTTCTTGAGGGGGCTGGAGAGTGAAAAGATGGATGTTAGCCAGCACCAAAGCCCTTGGCACCCTGGGCTGCATTCCCAGCAGTGTCAGGGAAGGGATCCTGCCCCTCTGGGAGACCCCCCTGAAGTGCTGGGTCCAGCTCTGGGAGTCCTCAGCACAGCAGGGACAAGGACCTGTTGGAGTGGGGCCAGAGGAGGCCACAGCCATGATGGGAGGGCTAGAACCCCTCTGCTGGGAGGCCAGGCTGGGAGAGTTGGGGTTGTTCAGCCTGGAGAAGAGAAGGCTCTGGGGAGACCTATCCAGAGGGAGGCAAGGAGAGATGAGTTTGTTGTTCTCCCCTGGGCCCATCTAGCCCCTCAGCTATTAGGCCAGATGGAGCCAGGTGTCACTTCTGCAAGAATCCCAGGCAGTAACTCTGTTCTCCATCCTGGGGCTCCCATCACAAGCACAGACAGAGCCTGAACTAGATGTCCCTTGTGGCCAGCAGCTCAAGGGAGGGGATTCTGCCCTGCTCTGGAATCCTCAGCCCAGGAGAGGCAGGGACCTGCTGGAGTGGGGCCAGAGGAAGCCACAGCCATGATGGGAGGGCTGGAACCCCTCTGCTGGGAGGCCAGGCTGGGAGAGTTGGGGTTGTTCAGGCTTGAGAAAGCTCTGGGGAGACCTTCTTGTGGCCTTTAGGTATGTCAAGGGGCCCATCAGAAAGATGGGGACAGACTTTTTAGCAAGACCTATTGGGATAACATAGGGGGTGATGGTTTTAAAGTAAAAGAGGGAGATCCAGACTAGAGAGGAGACTTTTTTTTTTGACTTTTTTTTTTTTTTAATGCTGAGGGTGTTGAGACCCTAGCTCAGGTTGCCCAGAAACGTGGTCAGTGCCCCATCCCTGTTTCCTGCTGGGAGGTTGAACTAGGTGACCTTGAAAGGTCCCTTCCAGACCAAAAACATTGTATGATTCTGTGGAAAGTGTCTTGTTTGCTCTTACTCTAAAGACCCTGAACCATTGCTGTGTGTTGACTGTTAGGAACTAGCCAATCATGTCTATATAGCCTAACAAAGGGCACCCCAACACTTCTCCCTGTCTGCAGGGCCTCCCCAGTACTAGCCAGTGTGAGGTAGCTCCAGCACATACTGTTCTGGTAGCAAAGACATTCCCCAGGTTATTGCCTGGGAGTGAGCCGTGTTGTTGGCTTTACTACTGGGTCTGCATTGCTTGGTTATTGTGATGGCTCTTCTGTAAGTGTCTTGGCAGCCATCCAACTGTTCATGGGTTCTGTTTTAGCATCAGGGGCAGCTCTTGAGCAACTAGGTCAGCGTTCAAGCACCCTGGAGTCGTGATAGCTCTTGACTGCCAAACCACATGCTTGAGAGCTGGCTCTCATGGTTAAATACATGCCCAGCATGGGATCTATGGGGAATAAGTACAAGTAATGGTGTTTTGGTTGGTTGTTTTGGTTTTTTTTCTGTCTGTGAAACACTGACCTCCAGTATTTCCCTGCTTGAAGGGAGAATGATTCGTGTGTGTTTTACCACTCGAGTTGTGTACCCTTGTGAGTGGACTCCAGAGAAGGCTGAGTGGAGAAAGGATCCTGCCTGAGCCCTTATTTTATGTAGCAACAGAAGAAGGAGGTTTTGTAGAGGTGAAGTCACATGTTAGGAGAATGTTCTGTAGACCAAGCTTAGAGTTTAAAGTCCAGACTATTCTAGAGGTAATTCCTTCTGGAAGCAGGATCTTGAAAGGCTTGTCCTGGTGTGGGTGTGAAGCTGTTGGAGTGAGCTCTGCTCTCACATCTGCTATATCAGACTGAAAAAATCCTTCTGCTTTCAGAGCAGAGGAGGATTTTCCCTCAACTTTCCCCCTCAGGTTCAATAGCTTTTTCTGCTCTGTACCACTGCAAGCACAGGGATCCAAACTTAGGAGAAGTTCTCAGTCTTTACTGGACTTCTCGCTGTGCTTTTCCCTCCACTGCAGTTTTATCACGTGGCTGTTTAGGAATGTAAATGTTTCTTCAGATGGAAGAGTTCCCTCATCCCATCACCTTCCAGCCAGTCCTAACTGCAGCCAGGCAGGTTCAAACTCTTGTGATTTTCTGGGGATTGGTGGCCTGTCAACGCCATCGTGTGGTGGCTGCTGATGTCCCCAGGGGCCACAGCTGACAACAGGAGGACCTTGCACCAGAAAAGAAGTTCCTGCTCTGTATCTGATTAAAAAAAAAAACAAACCAAAAAGTGTACTACTTGAAGAATAAAGCCTTAATCTTTAAACTTATGGAAGTTGCATCACTAGTGGAAGTAGCACAGGTAGTCATCCTTCCAAGATAACAGAATGTTAGGGGTTGGAAGGGACCTAGAAGATCATCTAGTCCAACCCCCCTGCCAGAGCAGGGTCACCCAGACTAAGTCACCCAGGTGTCAGCACACTCTTGCCTGCCTTGCTTCTCCCTCACCACATCAACCTGCTGATGGAGAACTGGAGGGGCTGAGAAAAATCTCTCATGTCACATGGGACAACTGCCTTCTTCTAGCTGAACCACCTATGTTCTGAACTTTTGCCTCTGTTTAGCATTGTGACTACAAAATCAGATGAAGTTTGTTACTACTTAGCCAGCAAAAACGAATTCAGATTAAGTCTCACTAGAATTGATTTCAGGCTCTATGGCATACAGAGATCTGAGTGTCTAGGCTTTGCATAGTAAGGCTTATGAAGGACTTGTACTCTGCTGTGCTAGAATATTATGGATGACCTGTGCATTTTATAGTGTAGTATGGGGTTGCTCAGCCTGGAGAAGAGAAGGCTCTGGGAAGACTTTGTGGCCTTTTAGCTCTTCAAGGGGCCTGGCAGAAAAGTGGGGACAGACTTTAGCAGGGCCTGTGGTGACAGAACAAGGGGTGATGCCTTTAATCTAAAACAGGGAGATTGAAACTGGAGAGAAAGAAGAAAAATTTTTGTGCTGAGAGTGGCAAGAGCCTGGCCCAGGTTGCCCACAGAGGTCATTGATGCCCCATCCTCACAAGGCATCTTGTGAAGATGGGGCATCATCCTCACACAAAGTGTTAAGACTGATGCTCTCTCTCTTTCTGATCATTAGATTTCCTGCTGTGGCTGGACTGGAGCAAAGGACTGGAAAAAGAATGAGTTTCTTATTAACCAAAGCATGACTGCCTATCCCTGCTCCTGCTCCAATAGCTCCAAAGATTCACAGGCAGATACTGGCTTCTGTAATCTGGACATCCCTGCCAACAGCACCGTGACATACACTGACTGGCCTGTTCATGAGCAGGTGAGTGAGTATGTCTGGACCCTGGGAAGCTTCCACTGAAGTTGCCTTGTCTTTGTTCCTCTGGGAATTACTGAAGCACCTGTGGAAACTGGGGCAAGGGGACACAGGGATCCTGCCCTTTTATGCTAAAACTACTGTGAAACCTGCTGTAGCATGTAACTGGGATAAATCTCAGCATGCACAAGCTGATATTTAGTGGGTTTTCAGTCTTGAGATACTTTGGTTTGTGCTGCTTCCTTTGTGACCACATTTTCTCCATAGGGATGTATGGATGGTGTAGAGAACTGGTTGAAGGACAACCTTGGTGTCATTCTTGGGGTCTGCACTGGTGTTGCTGTTATAGAGGTGAGTCACCCACTGACATAAATCCATACCCTTGCCATGGACACACTGTAAAAGGCAAAGCTGTTTAGTCCCAGCAATGGACACCTGCTTCAGTGGCACTGCAGTTCCAGATCTTGCTTATGTCCACCTGGAGCTTTGAGCTTCTGCTCTTATAGCTTGGATTAAAAATTGAACAAAAGACCTGTCTACTCATGGTTTGGGCTGCTGGGTCTGATGCCTGGCAATTTGTTATATGCACAGCTAGGAAGAATGAGATGGACAGCATCCCACTAGTGAGATCAAGTGAAGGCACATCTTTTTGTAGCAAAAGATTTTTGTTGTCCCAGCTCTTGCATTTTCCTCTCATATGGAGATCAACTCTGTTGTCTTGCGTGGTGTCATAAAAAGGAGACTGCTGTGTTCTGCTCCCTGGGTGTCACCTTTTCTTCCCATCTCTAACTAATTCTCTAAATTAGAGAATTTTAGTGTCTGGTTGCTGACTTGGTTCCTGTTCCTTGTTTCTTCTTCCAGCTGCTGGGGATGATCTTATCCATTTCGCTCTGCAAGAATATACACAGTGAAGACTACACTAAAGTGCCCAAGTCTTGAGTGGGCTGACTCCAGAGCTATGGCACCAGAGAGAAAGGAGCAAACAGAACATTCCTGCCTCGTACCCAGACTGTCCAATCATTGACCATTATTCCTGTGACATCCCATTTCTGATACCACTCTGCTAAGAACTGTTAGAGTTGCAATACAGCCCAATCTTCTGGCAATAGGGCCCTTTGGCCACCTGCATCCTGCCTCTGGATTATCTTTTTGTCTCAAGAAGCAGAACTTAACTATCTCTCATCATAGGAGACACCAATTAACCTGAGGAGACAATGCTTTTGCTGCCTGCTCTATGTTAAACAATACTGTTCATATCTCCATTCTACAACCCACTGGACCTAACGTCCTCCTTTCCTCACCTCGTTCTCTTCCCACACATCTTTCCCCTCTCCCCAGAAGTCCCATCTCTTTGTCCCATGAGCCAGGATTGCTGTTGAGGTTCTAGTGCTTTGGTAGCTTCACCTACTTCATTGACTTTGTGGTGGTAACTCGTCATGCTTTCTAGGCCTTCTCCCTTGCAGTTAACCTGATTCAGCTGCTACTGTGCATCTTCCAGCCTAGGCTCTCATCTGAGGAAGCAAGTGCCACACTTGCTGCTCCTGGAGTCAGCTATGCCTTGCCTTCAGCAGAGCTTTTCCCTTTTGAGCATGATGAGAAGCCACTAGGAGGGAGCCAAGCCTACCTATTCCCATTGTAGCCTGGCAGATTGTAGTGGTGGTGCTCAGCTGCTTCTGGAATGGGTCCCTTAGGTTCTGGATTTGACACTTAGAAGTTTCTCCCACTTGCCTCTCTACTTTTTCCTCTCCCCCTATCACTGCTTTGCTGGCTGCAGTCAGCTTGGAGGCACTTCAGAGGCTGCTTCATAGTGTGGACTCAGCTTCAGGCTGGCTCTACTGGTTGCATTCTTGGGTTGCCAATTTTTATAGAGGTTACAATTACCTTGGCTCTTCCCCTGCCTCCTTTTATGAGCATAACGTTTGTTAGCTGTGGGTTTTAGTTATGGAGGTGGAGGGATCTGGCTGGATTGCTGACACTGTCTGATGGAGATGCCACTGCTGCCAGTGCCCAGTTTAGGATCTGTGGTTTGGATGTGAGGATGAGTTGCTTTGATTTCAGTTGCTTGGTCTTCTGACTCCACTGTGTCCTGCATCCTGAGCCCTGTCGTGAGCATGCATACTGCAGCAGATCAGCAGCTGGTTCTGGATGGTTTCCATCCTTAAGGGCTGGGCCACTTGGGCTCTTCAGACAGTGACCAGCAGCACAGTGTGGCATAGAGCAAAAAAAGAATCATGTATGTAAAGCTCCATAGACAAGGGAGCTAGGTGCAAGTCCTCAGTCTTGGAGGTGGCTTGGGCAGAGCAGATGTCCTGCAGTTGCACTTGGGTGCAACTGCCCTAAGAGCAGAAAGCTGTACAAGGCAGAAGTGGATGGTCCTTGCCTGAGACAAGGTACTTGGTGAGAGTGCCTTTGTCTTAGAGAGGTGATCCCAGGACTGTCTCTTGTCAAGGGTGGGGTTGGAAGCAGTAATCCTAGTTCTGAGGGATGGTTTCACTACCTACTCAGTTTTCCTTCTGGGAAGAAAGTCTCATGGAGGGGTGGTGTAATCAGGGAGAGTAGATCTGACTGGGTAGCTGTTTTTTTGTGGAGGTCTGATAAGGCTTTGCTGTTTTAAAGCACCTGCCCTCACTTGCACACACCCTTCAAGCTGACCTTGCTAGAGCAGAAGGCACCCATCTTAGCAGCAAAGCTCACTAGCTCTCATAGCACAATGTCTCTTCTCTAATGTCTTCCTCCTTGTAAGATCCTTGTTCAGTTACAGATGCCAATGCTGAGCAACAAGGAAAAAAGGAGCCCATGCTGGGATTTCCTTTTTTTTTTTTTTTTTTTTGNNNNTTTTTTTTTTTTTTTTTTGGTCTGTTTTTAGCAACATCTTCCTACTGGAAGAAATGCATGTACAGATACAAAAGTCTAGAGGGTGAATATTTCTGTAATAAAGACTTTGCTAAAAAAAAAAAAAGAATCTATCTCTGCCTCCAACTTGTGCATTGTGGTGGTTTCCCCTTGCTGCTTCTCCACCCCCTTCCACAGTCATGTGCAAATGGCTGTCACCTTGTTTGCTCAAGGTATCCAAAAGCCTGTGAAAAGCTTCTTCTGAGGCCCATGTGGGAGACCAATGGACTGTGAAGACACTGCCTGGTGGAGAGAGGTGACTGTTTTCCTGGGTTGTATTCTAAAGTCAACTTGACCTTGGTTTGTGATGTATGTCTGTCCTAGGTTCCTTTGAATGATGTTATCTCACAGAATCACAGAATGCTAGGGGGTTGGAAGGGACCCAGAAGATCATCTAGTCCAACCCCCCTGCCAGAGCAGGGTCACCTAGACCAAGTCACATCTCCTAAGCTAAGTGATCTCTATTCAAAGATGTCAGTTCAGTACACTGATGTCTGGAGTTGTTGATCCAAGAAGTAACAAGCACAACTTAAGTCATAGATTCATAGACTGTTTTGGGTTGGAAGGGACCTTGCAAGGTCACCTAGTCCAACCCTGCTGCAGGGAGCAGGGACATCTGCAACTCGAGCAGCTTGCTCAGGACTCTGTCCTCATACGTGTTTGAAGAAAGGAGTGAAGTTTGCAGAGGAGGTGCTAGGACACTACCAGTCAACTCTGGTGGCAACTGGTCTAAAGTTAAGACTTCAGTTATCCTGACCAGATGACTGTGGAGCAAGAGGTGCTGAAATGGACCCTGGGCCCACTGTAGGGTGCAGTGGTCTTTATGATTTGGGAGTGCAACTTGTTCCTTTAGGCTGTCCTTCTCTGTGCTTGAGGAGAGCTGAGTTATTTGCTTTTGTATGGGACCTCCCCTCATTCTGTTTGGTACCATTTACACTCTTAATCAGGTGCCAATGCTTTCCCAGGGCCTCATGATTTCCAGGGATACTCTTCATGTCAAAGCTGCCAAACCTGAGCAGATGGCAGCTAGGTGGGGAAGGGCACTGCTCATTCTCCTTCAGCCTGATGTGCAGCTGGAAGGAGAAAGGTGGGAAGGTGAGGACTGCTGCTCGTCCCCAGCTTGGGTCCCCAGCTGCCCAAGCCCTGTGGAAACCACTCGCCTTTGGCCACTGGAGGGAGATGTTCCACCAAGAAAACTCAGCTGCAGTATCCGCAGCATCGGCTGGTCCCCGGGGGGTGAGATGATGACACTGATCGCTTCCTTCTGCTCCTACTTACTCCTGGCAGCAGGGTAGCTAAAATAACTTGTAATTACAAATGTATTCTCCTCGTAAACGCTTTGTGTTGCATGCTTGGCATTTGAAAGGATAATTATCCCTTCCATTTCTTGGAGAAGCACACAGTTGGGTATCTTGTTGCATGTCTTCCACTACTGTATATGGGGTTGTGTTTGCTTCTCCAGTTTCTTCCCTGAGGAACTTTGGAAGTTGAAGGTACTGCTTCTTTCCCTGTCCCCATTTTTTTCCTGTTTCACTCCATTCTCAGTTCCTTTGTAGTGTTGATCATGATGGGGAAGGAGGGGACACTGGATGCTTATAAACCTAATGTAGTTAAAACTGAAACAAAACTAAGTCCTCAGACTTTCAAAGAGCAGGACAGGCTCCCAGCTCCTCTCCAGAGGGAATGATTTGCTGCTGGAACTAGAAATCAGAAGAGCACTTGGACTTCCTGGAAGCAGCAACGTTTGTCTAGCAAAAACCACAGCACCAGCTTCTGCAGTAGCTCAGCATGTGGAATGTTTTGGGGTTGGTTTTTTTGTGCAGAACCAACAAACTGTTCTATAGCTGTCTGGGGCAAATAAATACTGCAAGGGTAGAGCTGCGACCTCCCTGTAGCCTGAAGCAAGGCCTCTAGTAATGTGCTGGTGATGTTCCACATTCTAGGTGATTGTGAGGAACTTGGAAGCTGCTTTAATTCTTCCTGCGAGGTGGTTTGGTTTTTTTTCCTTTCTAGAAAGGGCAGAGGAATTGCATTAGTTATAGGCTTGCCCAAACCCATGCTAGGTACAATACATCTTGTGCTCTGGGGTGCTGTCATCATGGCATATATTTGGATGTCAAATGTGGCACTTGTTCTTTGTGACTCTCCCACATGTGGTGTTGTGGCTGGTCCCTGCTGACTTTGCTCATGAGCTGGGGCTGGGTCGTTGACTTCAGAACAGGTCCAGTTTCTGGCTGCTGAAGGACAGAATGCAAGTGGTGTCACTTAGCTCTATAACTTGGCTGGGGAAGATAAGGGATGGAAGCCATGGGGGCTCAAGGCTACAAAGCCTGAGAGCTTTGTTGTGCCCACAAATGTGTTCCCACAGCCAGTTGCTGCAGCTCAATGCCATAAATGGAGAACATACCCTCAATTATTCATGGTCTGGCTATCACCCACTAGCCTCTGAGACTCTTGACTCTAGCTGTGACCTTTTATTGCACAGAACAAATCTCAGGTGGCAGCCAGGATCTCTGAATGACCTCTTAAGCCCCAGGTTGATACTTCAAATTTGGCAGTGTAAAACCTCTGAACATGGACGTCTACAATTGCTTGTAACTGGCAGGAGATCCTTTAGCAAAGTCCATTCTATTAGCAAACCTAAGCTATCACTAAAATGTTACTGATAGTCTGATTTAGCTGTTACAAGCCTTTTCTAGCAGTCATTTGATGGAGGAGCTCATGCAATTCCTTGCCTCTTGGCAAGAACCTCTTCTGCCAAACTTCCCTCCTCTGAAGTCAGTTGTGTAACCCTTGTCACACAGTTGTACTTCTCATGGATATGAATTTTCTGCTTTGTCTCTCCTAAGCTCTTAATAATACAATTGTCTGAGGGGTGTCTGTGCTCTTTGTCTTCTGCGGGCAGGGATTAGAGGAATATTGAATCCTCTATAGCTGAAGAAATGGTATTATCAGTCTTCCAGGCAACAGTATTATTCCTGTTTAAAATAGAAGTTTAAGAGAAGGGTAAAGCTCTGAGTAGTTGGTGAGTGCTCTGAGGAGTGAATCTGAGAGGGAAAATCCTCCTTCAGCCCACAGTTTGGCACACACTTGAATTACATTTTTCTCTGGTGTCATCTTTTCTGTAGCTCTCTCACTAACAAAAGAGTCTGTCCACAGCAATCCAGAATTAAGCAGAAAATGTAGATAAGGGCTTCTGTAACCACAATAGGCCCCATCTCTAGGAAACTAGAGAGCATTTCCCTTGCCTCTGGAAGGCTCCCTTCACCATGTTGCTCTGAGCAAGAGCAGCAGCTCAGGGGATTATCTTTGTTCAGTGAGCATTCACTAGGTTAGGAACTATGGGGTTACAGCTGTGTGAAGCCATTGGTCTGCTGTCCAGACCTGTATCAGAGCTAAATCTTCCCCAGGACCATAGTCCCCACTGTGTCACTGTAGTGGCTGATCTTGTCCATGGTGTGATTTGCCAGCATTACCTGCTGTTCATAACCTTAAGCCTTCTAAATGTTTCTTCTTGCCCAAGCAGTTTCCCTGTAAGGCTGCAGTTCCATCTGGATCTGGCTGCCCTGGCATCAGGTTAACTAATTCCAAGATAACAGTTAAGACTGTGCTGGAGATCAGAGGAACGTGCCTTAGACTAAGAGTGGTTTTTCTGTTGGTTTGTTTTTTTGTGTTTTTTTTTTGTTGTTGTTGGTTGGGTTGGGGTTTTTTTTTCTCTCCTTGGAGTACAGATGAGACATATGGAAGCTCTTCAGAGACAGCAAGAATCCCAGAGCATGTGATCATCTGAATTGCTTACCCAGCATGCTTCCTGGGTATGTTCTACATAGCACTTCTGGAAACTATTTAGGATTTACTAGGGTGGAAATGTGAGGTCCTGTCAAGAGGACAGGCATGTGCTTTGAGCGCTGAACTTCCAAAGTGATGTCAGAGTAGTATCACTCTGGTTGTGATGTCTGCAGACAGCCTGGAACAATAACCCAGCAGAAAGCAGACCTTTAATTTTCGCAGAGGTAGTTTTATGATGCTCGTAAGCATTTAAAAAGAAGTTGTCCTTTTAATCCCATGTTGTAATTAACTCCAGCTAGCACTAGTTGGGAATTCTTTTTTGGCAAAACAGCTTTTCCCTGGAGGGTGAAGTTTTCTGTAAAACACAGTGTGTTTTGTTTAGGGGGTGGGATTTTTTTGATTTGGTTTTGTTTGTTTGTTTGTTTTTTTCCTTCTGCTTAAACAGGACTTAAAATAGTTGGATAGCTTTTTTATGGAGGAGTTTCTTTTGCTTTCTTGGTGGTTGCCTCATAGTGAACATTATGTAAAAGACCTGCAATTGGCCAAAATAGGATTATAAACCCATATTCTAAATATATCACCTGACCAGAGGATGTATTGTTTTTCTGACATAGGATAGACTGTGGAGATGGGTACGTATGACCTGGCAGTACTGGTTTAATTGTTGGACTTGATGATCTTAAGTCTTTTCCCACTAAAATAATTCAGTACCAAAACATCATAAGAAAGTTTGCCTGCATAACACCAAGAGCTGCAGGTCCTTGGTTGCCAAGGACCCCCTTTCAGTGGTGAGCTGTGAGCAGGTGATGCCCTACTGGGGACTGAGGCTTTGGAGCTGAGGTGTATCTGGGATTTGGGGACCCTCTGATGTTTTCTCATAGAAAAACTCAATATTCCAATGGTCATTAGCAAGGAGCTGGCACCATGCTGAGGATTCCTATCTTCCAGTAGCCAAGAAGCCAGAAGGGTTCACAGTGTGGCAGGTGTCAAGATCCTGTTGTCAGATGCCATCAGTAAGGGTAAAGCAAAGCCTGCCTCTCTGGAAATAAAATATTATGGTCAGGATCCACACAAGGACAAAGAAAAGCTTGTTAAAACTGTAAAGTTCACCTGTTTATAATGGACTAAGTGGTGATAGTAACACATAATGTCTTGATAATCTGGTTGGGGGTGTCTGTTTTATAGACTTATCACAGACTGGTTTGTGTTGGAAAGGACCTTTTCAAGGTCATCCAGTCCAACCCCCGCCTGCAGGGAGCAGGGACAGCTGCAACTAGAGCAGCTTGCTCGGAGCCCTGACCAGCCTCACCCGGGGCAAGAAATGCTGAAGCTGGAGTTTGCCCAGTCCTCAGAAATGGAAGAAGGCTGGTGTTGGTAAGATTTTTTTGGCTTCAGTAACATCTTGTTCATGGGAATGAAATGACACGAGTTAAAAAGAAGGATGAGTAGCTGTGCACAGGAGGTTCTAGTTCAGGAAAACTTCTGGCATTGGATATCAGGAAGAAGTTCTTTACCTTGAGGGTGATAGAACAGTGGAATAGGCTCCCCAGGGAGGTGGTTGAGGCCCCATACCTAGAGATACTCAAGATGAGGTTGGACAAGGCTCTGAGCAGCCTGGTCTAGTTGAGGGTGTCCCTGCTCACTGCAGGGGGGCTGCACTAGATGCCCTTTGGAGGTCCCTTCCAGCCCTAAACATTCTATGATTCTTCTTTCAGAAGTTATCTTCCTTCCTCACATCCCCATTCTCAAATGATGGATTTCAAGAAAAAGGAGTGTGGACGCAGAATATCCCCCTTTATTAGTGACATATTTAGTCACAGAATTAGCATCTCCAAGTGTCTCAATCTCTTAAAAATCCAGGGATTGGGGTGCTTTGGCAGGAATCTATCTTTTCTCATACCTCAAAGGTCTTCAGCTTCATTAGACCTTGGAAAGGACAATAAATTCTGAAGGCCTTGAGGAAGTTGCTTTGATACAGAAGGGGCTCAAGTTCCTGTGATATGTGGGTGTGAGAATTTGTCTTGGAGCCGGTTCCTGAGGCCCAAGTGGCAGACCACTCTGTCACCTTAGCACACTGATGTTCCCTTCCAGAGTGCTTCAAGGGGGATTGTTTTGGTTTAAGGGGAGGAGGGAGTTTCCCTTGTGCTTGCCAAGGTAGGAAGCAAGACTCTTCTGAAGCTCCTGCCAGCCCCTATTCCCTTGGAGTGCTTCTTGTCATCACCTGCTAAAACTGGGGAGTTGATGAACTTCCCCAATGGCTCGTTTCAAACTAATGTGGCTGTGTTCCTTCTAGAGCCTGCTGCTTACTGGCCCTATCCCAAATGCAGGGGCATAGGAGAGATTCTCAGAGCTTCAAACTCCAGCCAAAATCTCTCAGTACACGACATTGTGCTGCCACCAGGTTCAGTCGGGGACTGTGGGTTGCCTCAGCAAGAGAAGATGAGAAGCTGGTTTAACTGGGACATCCAAAGATGTGGACTTAATGAGGAGATGTTGTTCATCTTACCTAGGGATAGGAGGAAATCTCTGCAAAAAGCCAATGGCAAGTTTTATGAGAACAGGGAAAAATATCTGCTGCTGCTTCTTGTGCTTTCCCACGCAGGTTGGAGCTCTTCAGACCACTTCCAACTGATTCCAGGCCTCTTTGGCATTCACAAGTGCTGCTCCCCCCACCTCTTCAGCGTCCCTGTGATACACACTCTTCTACTTGTGTGTTGCCCCTTGGGCATTTCCCACATGTGATCCATAGTGGAGAGTGGGTAACAACTGTTCTTGTCAGATGCCTCCTCTAAAGGTGAGGTATTCCCAAACTCTTCTCATCCCAGAAAAACTCAAAGGTTGTGACATCATCCAAAGAGGTAAGTAGGCTTGCNAACTAGAGCAGCTTGCTCGGAGCCCTGACCAGCCTCACCCGGGGCAAGAAATGCTGAAGCTGGAGTTTGCCCAGTCCTCAGAAATGGAAGAAGGCTGGTGTTGGTAAGATTTTTTTGGCTTCAGTAACATCTTGTTCATGGGAATGAAATGACACGAGTTAAAAAGAAGGATGAGTAGCTGTGCACAGGAGGTTCTAGTTCAGGAAAACTTCTGGCNTTTCTTCTTTATTTTTTCTTCTTTCTGGCAGTGATCTGCAATCACTTTTTGGTTTTTGAAATGCCAACATCTATTTTTAATGTGAAAATAAATCTGGAATTAAAAGAATGAAGGGGATTTGCACTGCAGATTTTTTCTACATTTTCAGTAACTGAAAATCTTTGGAAGAAATCTGTCACACATTGACCTTTGTATCTATAAATTATTATTATTGTTGTTATTAATATTAATAATATAATAATAATTTAAAACAAATAATGATAATAAATAATGAATCCTAAAAATAAGTAATAATAAAAATAAATACTAAAATTAAATAATAATAAATACTACTACTAAATAATAAAAACAAACAAACAAAAAAACACAAAAAACACCACAATTTCTTATCCAGCGTGTGTGTGTGTTTGTGTGTGTAAAACACCTCCCCTTTCTCTTCTCTTAGGTTAAGATTTATAGGCTTCCTTCCCAGCTGCCAGCCTTCCCTCCACTGAAGAAAAATAAAACCAGCAATAAATAGATTCATAGCACTAAGGCTATAAATTCCTCAATTCAGTTGCCAAAACTAATTCATCATTTGAATGCAGGCGCAAACTTCCATCAGAGAGGGGCTGGCAGCATTCAACCCATTCCACACATTTTTATTCACTGGAAAAAATTCTACTTATTCCCAAAACCAAGTGGGTTGTTTTCTCAACTAACATCTCCATGGTGGGATCAGAGGTATCACCTCCTAGGCNATATAAAAAAATAAAATAAAATATATGTATATATAAAAAATATATATAAATATTTGTGATACTGCATATATAGGTGTACCCTAAATGAATGTATTTTACCAGAGTAATGTGTTGGTGAATTTGTAATTTGTATTACTGCTTTTCTGTAATGTCTTTTGTGGAATTTTAAAGAAATTATAAGTCTACAAGTCTATCAAACTCAGAAAATTATTTTTTCAAAAGTCTTCCCATTAACTATATATATAAAAGTTGAATTTTTAGAAGAACTGTACAGTACAAACACCCTGTGACCTGTGTTAAGCCTGTTGTTGTTTTTTTTTTCATTTTTATTTTTTAATAATATTTTGCTTCTCCGGTTCTGACCTATCCTGATATATGGTGGTATTTGGTCTTCAGCAACCCTTTGAATTTAGCTAAATGAGGAGGAGTCCTTTTCTTCTACGCTGAAAGAGTTTCTGTGAAAATTGGTAAACCCCCATGACTTCCTTGTGGTCTGGCTTCAGTGATGGTAGAGGTAGGGGTGAGAAAGGAGTGAGCCATTCAAAGAACCATTTAAGAACCTTCTTTCAAAAGCCAAGAGCTCCCCAAAATATGTGTCTTCTCTCTTGACTTTAGGACTGTACCCAGAGTGCCTCACTGAAAATGGGAGCTGAGCCCTTCAGTGACTGATGCACGGAGATGTTGGTTATATACTAGAACTACTACCCCAAGGCCATCTGTTTCTCTGTGCTTTGCCCATGGAATCTGAACACAGGCAGCTCCTTACCCTTAGAACATGCAGTTTCTCTGGCCTTTGATTCATCTCAAAAGTAGGTGATTCTTTCAAGTTTCATCTCTTGAGTAAGATCTGGATGGTCTCTTGGGCTGTACTCATTGCANGTGTGTGTGTGTTTGTGTGTGTAAAACACCTCCCCTTTCTCTTCTCTTAGGTTAAGATTTATAGGCTTCCTTCCCAGCTGCCAGCCTTCCCTCCACTGAAGAAAAATAAAACCAGCAATAAATAGATTCATAGCACTAAGGCTATAAATTCCTCAATTCAGTTGCCAAAACTAATTCATCATTTGAATGCAGGCGCAAACTTCCATCAGAGAGGGGCTGGCAGCATTCAACCCATTCCACACATTTTTATTCACTGGAAAAAATTCTACTTATTCCCAAAACCAAGTGGGTTGTTTTCTCAACTAACATCTCCATGGTGGGATCAGAGGTATCACCTCCTAGGCCCCCTTGTGACAGAGCTATGGCCATCTGGGAGCATCATTCTGTTGTTCTTTATTTAGGTCAAGTCTCAGTACTGGGAATATAACTTTGAAGTGTGTTTCTTACCTCTTTCAGCTCCCTATTTGTTTACAGCAGTATAAAACCCCCCAGAACCCAAAACCTCAGGTCTTAGTAAATTTTACTTATTTATTTATNGAGCCCTTCAGTGACTGATGCACGGAGATGTTGGTTATATACTAGAACTACTACCCCAAGGCCATCTGTTTCTCTGTGCTTTGCCCATGGAATCTGAACACAGGCAGCTCCTTACCCTTAGAACATGCAGTTTCTCTGGCCTTTGATTCATCTCAAAAGTAGGTGATTCTTTCAAGTTTCATCTCTTGAGTAAGATCTGGATGGTCTCTTGGGCTGTACTCATTGCAAACGTAGACCACATCTGTGGTGATGCTGGGGGAGAAAAAAAATGGTCTGTGGAAACTTCTCTCTCCACACCACCCTCTTTGTCACCAGTCCATCTCCATGGTTTAATGTTTGTGAGCTGAAGGATCTGTTCCCCAGGCCTTATTTCTGGAACACTGCAATTTAATCCATTTAACAGACCTTGCCAAAAGTGGTTGCTGCTAGCACGAGGGAGAAGCCTAATAGCTTTTAGCTACAGTACTCCCCATTTGGGAACCCCTGCCATAGAGGTGGCATTAAGTGAAGTGGCTGCTGATGGAATGTTCTCATCTTGCTCAGCAGAATCTGCTCTTACTGGGGTGTTGCATCCTTCCCACGGTGGCAGTGCGTGCTGTGTCACTGCTGAAGATCTGCAGATCTTCCCTGTTTTGTGGAATCACCTAGCAATGCTGACTACACTGGAGATGTGGTGGTTTTACTTCAATGAAACTAACAGATCCCAGACTGCAAGGGTGAGTCGTGTTGTTTGATTTTTGCACTGGATCTGGGAGCATCAGGTGAAATATCAGTTGTGTTGGCTGTAATGCCTGACACCAGCCAGGAAAGACTATTTCAAATGCTATCAAGGGACAGTGTTGAGGAACCTCCAGAATTCCTTGCTGAAAGCAGGCTGTTGGCCATACAGCTTAAGACTGGAGAAATCTGTTAGAAAACCATGAGAATTCATTGCAAGGAAATGGGTGGGGACGAGGTCACATAAGCACTGATCAATTGTTTGACTCTTGAGAGGTTCTATTCTGCTTCTTCCCAGCTGTGCATTATAGTAGCTTTCTGAGTAACTGAGATCTGGAACCTGCACTTTTCCTGGCAACCCTACAACCAAGGAGGGTGATTCTGCTCTTCTGGTAGGGTCTAGGTCTATTCTTCTATCTGCTGGCCCATTAAAGAGTGGAAAAATCAAACTTTCCTTCTAAGATCCTTAAGCAGATTACATTTCTGATTAGCTGGGGCTGGATGAGAACACCCAACTTGGTCAGAAATTTCATCCTTTTGAAATTCCTCAGGAACCAAGCATAGATAAAATGAGCATCTACCAACCAGGACAATAACTATCGTGTAGGCTGCTGGCAGTAACAGGCAGAATGAGGTACATCCTGGTGCTGCTCCCTAATATTCTCCATTAACAGCCCACAGGCATCCTGAGGAAGGAAGCACAGCAGACCAAAGGCCAGGGAACAGACAAAACAGGAAAGGGCCAAACTCTCAAGACCCCTTTGCACATGAATTTGATTTATTCAAATGCATCCCACTTTCAATCAGCTTTATCAAGTGCCCTCCTGACCCTTTGTCCCATGACTCTGTGCCCTAGGCCCATTGGCTCTGCACGTTGCCTAGGCCTGGGTGCTGCCTCAGCATTCAGAACCCTCCCACTTCATCAAAATCTCTTGTTCTTTGACCAGATCTTTTCCTTCTGTCCCTTCAGTTGAGCCAGATGAATTTTGTTTGGTGTCCTGTAAACGGTTTCTTTTTTTCTGCTCTCCCTAAGTTAGGGAATAAGGAAGTTTTGCCACCTTTTTGTCATTTCTCCAACTCTTTCCAAGCAGCTGGAATTTATTTCAATAAAGTTCATTTCAATAGAGCCTGGAGCCATAATACATGAGTCTGTGATCTCAGAAGAGCTCATAAATTAAGTAAGGTCAGCTCTGGTTGATGTGAGCACAGGAGACCTCCAAGGACACCCTGTGCCAAAGATACAGCAGCTGCCAGACTGTCTGCCCAGTGGGCTGTCTATCCTGATGTGCTCTCTCCAGCCACTGCCAAATGCTTCAGAGGATGATATGTGATCCCTGCAAGTTGTTCTTAATTGATCATAATACCCTTCTAGACATGTGTGGCACGAAGCTGGTGGTCTTCTCTCTCGTGTGTGTAAGGGTAGCTGGAGGTGCCACTGGACCCTGGCTATTTACATGATGCCTGGACCACTTGCTGACACTCAAACCAGCTCTTCTAAGCTTCTCCACCAGCAGCCCTGTTTAAAATTTCACTGCCTCTCCACCACAGAAATATCTTGCCTTCAAAAGGGAAGAAGCCAGCTTGATCACACCCTTTGCAACTTCTCCCCCAGAACTGGACAGTTAAATGTGATTTTAAAAGATAGCCAGTCTCCAAAAAGGTGGTGACAACTTCCATAGCTAGGCTGCTGTAGTTCTAGCTGCCTAGAAATAGCATCTTAATAAATAAGATAGAATTAAATAAGAATTAATTATAATAAATAATAATTAAATGTCTTTAAATAAGACAGAATTTGTCTTGTTGAACTTCCAGCTATTGGCTCACATTATGTCTCTGTCAGAAGGACTGCAACGCCTGCTTGCTGCTGCCACCACCCATTAAATGCTTTTCTGTGAGCAAATCCCTATATTCAGCAATTATGTCACCTCTAAAACTTGTCTTCCATAAAGTGAATTAATTGAATAGAATAAGCCTCATATTGAAAGTCTTGTTTTCCCATTCCTGTGGTCCCTGCTGCAGCTAGCACCACTCAGTGATAATGCCTGTGTGCTTGGAAATCCAGCAGTGGGTTTTAATTCAGATTACAAGAAAATCCACCCATTTATGGCGAAATAATCCTTTGGGTTGTGTTTGACAGGAGGTTTTCTTCATCAGTGAACCTTCTAATTTAACCTTTCCCCTCTCAAGTCAAGGAAGCTTCTGAAAATGCTAAGATGATTGTTTGCTTGGTTTTTAATTTACTTTTAAGTGTTAACTGCTTTCCTACTGCCTTGACATTGACTTGGTGGTTGAAGTCAGCTATGACCTGTGGTCTCTATTAACACTGTGTGGAAAGAGTTGATCTGAAAGAGCAGGAAGGTATCCAGGTCAGTAACTTATAAAAGCTGTCCTGTGACCTTCCCACTAGAGAGGAATATACCAAGCTTAGGAGGACCCTTTTTCCTTCTGTTATGGTCTCAGGTGGTGTTGAGTGAGATGGGACTATTTATTTCCCTTCTCTTGTTTTGCTAGTTCCTTTTCCCCTTGCCATAATCTGTTGCTTCAACAGACATAGAATCAGAGTTTGCATGGAGCTATTATTCACCAAAAGATTAAATTCTTTACACTTCTCCTTCTTGAAGGGTTTTGGGGTTTTTTTTTGGTCATAGTTTAGGATTATCTCAACAGTTCTAAAGCAAAAGTGGCAAGCTAGAGGCAAGTGCTGCCAGACCAGGTATGAGGTGGGCTTTTCCCACCGACAGCACTGCTGATGTGGCTCATTTCTGACCAGTGGTGCTTTTTCTGACTCCCTTGGGGTTTTTTTTCAGTCTAGGGTGAAAAATCTGCTCTTTTACCAGACTGCTGAGTGTTTCTGATTGTACTGTTTTGAACATGAAATGCATCAATGACAGCTTCAAGACAACAGAGGGGCAGATACTCATCTCTGAGTCTCACTTGACTTTGAGTTTATTAAGTGTCTGAATCCAAGTCTCCAAAGGGGCTTGTGATGAAATGCATCATTAATGGGTGTCACCAGTTAACTTCATCTTCTGAGCATCCCTCTGTGCCACCACCTGGGGACTGTTGCTTGCACAGCTTAACAGGAGTGGCAAATATTCCGGGTTTGGATACCTGCTCCTGAAGTTTTGCTGAGCAATGCTGAAGATTCAGCTGGATGGTTTTGCCTGCAGCTAGCTGGATTTACTCTGTAAGAGCTGTGTTTTATCTTCTTTATCACACAGCCTGTGTTTCAGTGAGAATTTTGCCTAGGTCCACCTTTTAGGGCCTGCTGCACACACCTGTACATCCAGTATCTCTTGTGGTTTGTGCTGCTGGTATTGGAAGCCTGTCCCTTGGGATAAGGCTGCATTGGGAACCAATCTCAGGTATGCTACAGGAGCCTTCTTAGCAGCTGTTAGGTGTTGTGGATGACTATGTGGAGGTGGTAGACATTGTTTTGATGTTCAAATGGTTGACACAGAAGAAATATGTAGTCGGTTGAGTCAAACCAAATACAGTGTGGGAAGAAATGTGATTCCCTCTCTTGCTTCCAAAGCTCTTTGCACATTCTGCATTCCACCTTAACTGCAGGATTCAGATGCTAGCACCACAGGGGCAACCTGTGGGTGCTTTTCTAATCAACAAAGGGACCAGCTTGCTGGCTGGCAGGGACTGACTCCTCATTGCCCAGAGATCCTGACTCTGGACTGACTTCTTGGACATCACTTACAGGAGCAGGTCCTGACTTCTGAGATGAAGCCAGGAGTGCATCCGCCAAAATGACCCCAGACTTCCCAATGTGTAAGTATCCTAAACTGTGGGAGAAACTCATCTTCACTTCTTGAAGTTTCCACAATCCTTTCTTTGTGTCCTCTTCTAAGGCTGAATAGAAAGGAACTAAATGAGACAGTAATCAGCCTGCATACTTAATTAGTGCAATTTCCCTTGAGTGGTCCATTGCTTTTAGGCATAGATGTAATCTGCTGTGTATGACATCCACACCCCAGGTGTTAGAAATAAAGGGAAAGAAAAGGTCTCCTGTTTCTGTACACTATCTTATATCTTATCCATTCCACTCTGGTCACTGGGGAATTGTCCTCCACAGTCTGACTTGTTTTCTGATCACCTTCCTTGGGACCATGTAAAAGTGGGGTTATGTACCTGTGGGCCACTATTCCACATCTCTTAAGAGAGAACTTGTATCCTTAAAATAACATTACCACACCATATTTTTTGGACGTCCAAAAAATGTCCAACCAAAAAACCATAGGAAACAACATATTAAAGCCCAGGGCCCTGGGCATCTATTGGATTTTGTTTAAATGCTTGATGGGATTTTATGAACTTCATGTACACCAGAGAGACCATAGGAGACATGTCCTGGTGATATACTCACAATAATCAATTAAAATCCCAGTCATGTTTTAACTCCCATTTCAGTGAGCTATGGTGACACTGCCCTCTTCTCTGTAGGGTGAGCAGAGATCTCATTAACTACATTTAATTGAGAGGGGCAGCTGGTGAATTTTATACATTAGGGAGCACTCCTGTAGACATTGCATCTTTCAAATGCATACTCTGAAAAATGATAATGAATCCTATGATCGATACAGACTCATCATTCTTGTTTCCAGTGTTGTTTCAGTTCCAAGGTTACATGGGGAGATGAGCTTTAGTTAATAAAATTCACATTTTCTTCACCCAACAGTATTTTTTCCAAGTTGTCTCTTACTCTTTTTCTCCCGGCCTCATCTTTATCAAGTGGCCCTTCAAAATTAATCTAAAATACTCCTTTCCCCCCTGCTTCATTTTTAGGCTTTCCAAGACTTTTTCTCTCAAGAGTCAACTGTCATTTCATTCAGTTGGTTCATAGTCTTTAAAGAATGACAATAACTGTAGTTCAGCTTGGCCCTGCAGATTCACTGCTCTTATGGATGTGAATTCTCTCTGGAGCACAATAGTTTTGTAGAGGTAGTTATCTGTTTCTTTCAGGACTTTCTAAGCCCTATTTAGATGCATGTTCAGAGCTTTGAAGACATCTGCTTTCTGAATGAAGTGCTTCAGGCTTGGTCTTTGTTTGAATTTAAATGTTTTCTAAAGCTTGAAGAAATTATTTTCTTCTGATTATGTTGTTGGGCCAGGAGAGAGTGAAAGTCTGCCTGAGAGTCTAGTAAAAGTACTAAGTGTCCCACTGGAGGTGGGACAGGTACCGTATCCCCCACAAGTAGGGTAAGGATTTAGAGCAGAAGGATTAAGCTGCCACTTCTACCTCTCTTCCTGCTCCTCTGTGTCCTCAGTGTCTTGCCACCACCCTGGAACAGTGACTAAGAGGAATCTTGTCCTGATTAAGAGCTGGGTGTTGGGTGACACCCTGTTAGGTGGAAGCTCTGGGTCAGCTGCCAGGCTGTCCTGCCACCAGCTCAGTGGCTAATAGTTTGCTTTCCCAGTGTCCTTGGTTCCTCGTGTGGCTTCCATGAAGGGTGGAGAGAAGCATGTGAATTATTACAGAATTTGCTCTTGCTTGTCCTGGTAGCATTTGGAGCACTCTGTGGTACCAAGGCTGCAGAAATTCACAAGCAATGCATGAAGGTGGTGTGGAAGAGATGTTAACCACACTGATGCAAAGCCAGAAGTCTCCCTCTCCCATCACTTCACAAGCCCTTGACCATCTCCTTTTCTGACTGCAAGCAGCTCAACAAGGAACACAAGGTTGAAATTGTGTGAAAACTAGATCTTCCATCCATCTAGAAAGAACTGAACAATTTGAACGAAGTGATAATTGGTGGAATATGGCCTCAAGGTACTTTATAACTTATGCCTTCAGGAATATCCTGACATGTCCTTTGGAGGGGTCTGGGAGCACTGACATGCTCCCACAATGGTAGCATGCCAATGGTATGAAGTGCCATATCACTGGCATGGGCACCTCAGTGGTAACACTATGGTTGTGTGCCAGGCTACAAGTACAGGGGGGTTTCAAGAAGGAACACTGGTGGGGCTAGACTGGAACTGTGTCAAAATCAGCTGGAAGCTGAACCTAAACAGCACTTTCAGCCTGTTGATGGTGGTGATTTCCCACTGGACTGGTTTCATATGTTTTACTTTTTCAGGGTAACTATGATCCTCAGGGAAACATCATCCATATGCCCTCTTATGCATGATGAAGATGAGTCTGTGTAAAACATGACCTCCTGCAAACAGCTTTATCTGTGAAAGAAAGCAGGTAGGTTCTTGGGTAGGCAAGCAGAGTGCTGGAGAGGAGCAGAAGCCAGGAAGTCCGAGTCTCAGACTGGACTGTGTGAAATTGCTTGGGTCTTTTCAATGAAAGATGCCTACTTGCTCCTCTAATAACCCCAGAACATCAGCCCTAAAACAGAAAAAGACAAAGAAAAAAGAAAAAACAACAACACCAAAACAACACCACCAACAACAAAAAAGAGCGAGTAGTTCTAGTAGTTTTAAAAAAAAAAAAATAGTTCTGTGAAAATCTGTATTTGGTTAACATCACAGTTCTGCAAAGCAACCCAGTGCACCAAGCTGAGAGACAAGTGATGCCCAGAGTTCTGCAGGGCTCAAGGACTAACAGCACTGTCTGATGGGGGTTGATAAGTGCATTTCTAAGATTTTCTTCCAGTGGAAGCATTTATAAGAACATTTCCACTCGAGAAGTCACTGCTAAGTCCCATGGTCATGTTGCAGTTTTACTCCAATATGGGATGAGAGCAATGAGCTGGGTTGCTCTTCTATACCCAGCCACTGATTTTATTTTCTGAATCTGTACAAGCTGTATAGTTTGAGGTCAAAAACCTCTTGAATTTGGTTTAAAGTGGGCAGCAGAAATCAGGTTTGGCTGGTGTGGTAAAGGGGAAAAGGAGAACTGGATCTCTTATGCCTTGGTTTCCTCAATAAACCAGACTAAAACGAATTTTGAATGAAAAATTCCAACCAGCTCCAGTCACTACTTGGCACACCATCAAAAGCTGCTGCCTTGTAGAGAAATAGGGCTTTGTGACTTCATGAAGTTTAAAGAACAGGCTGTAGCCTATACCATTATATAGGCTCTATTGTCTCAGATGGTTGGTTGTCACAGTCACCAACAAGAGGATAAAAAGACAATAGCTGGTGGCAAGATTTTTTGGGAATACTCCCCAGGCTGTATTAGTGTGCTGGGGTGGAAGTGGGAGGGGGTGAAGGGGGCAATTCTATGGATTTTAGTTTTTCTGGATACCTGCAATTTGTTAGTGAGCCAGTAAAGGTGGACTGGCAGTTTTGACATTCTCAGGAAGGTTAGGAATGAAACCCATAACTAAGCACAGTTTATGGGGAGCTTGTGGTGCTGGTTTGAAATGGACAGGGCCTGTGTCTTTCAGTATAAGATTGTGCAGCAGCCCCAAATTCCATCGGCAAAGCCTTGCATCTGTATCACACATGATGCATTTTCCTCCCCCCATCTCCTGGTGAAGTAAAAGAGAATCTCAGCAATAAGCCATTTGCTTGCAGGTCCAAGCTTCCATAGGAAAGAACTCTGTACATCATTAGTTTGTGGCAAACCAAGTGAGCTAACCCTGATGGTATCCCAGCCCTTTTCCAGCAACCACCCAATACATGATGGGATCGTTTTGCCATTCACAGCAGTCTCTTCTACATTGTCTTCTTGCAAATGGAAGCAGACTCAGCATGTTTGAATGCATAATCTGGTGTTATCCCAAGACTGGGCTCCCTGAATGCCAGGAGGGGCCCTGGTACAGAGGCAGCTGTTCAGGAGAGCATGGTTCAGCCTCTTCCCAGGACCTTCCTCCAGTCAGGCTGCTGGGTGTCTGTCATGGGGACAGAAGATCACTGGCTTGCTGTGAATCAATTACATGAGGAGATGGCTTCCATTTTGAGATGGTAGGCATGCTTGGAGACATCCTTCCAGCATCACCACAGCTCCCATTAGAATAAATATTCCTCCAGTCAGGCTGCTAGGAGTCTGTCATTGGGATAGAAGATNAATATGGCCTCAAGGTACTTTATAACTTATGCCTTCAGGAATATCCTGACATGTCCTTTGGAGGGGTCTGGGAGCACTGACATGCTCCCACAATGGTAGCATGCCAATGGTATGAAGTGCCATATCACTGGCATGGGCACCTCAGTGGTAACACTATGGTTGTGTGCCAGGCTACAAGTACAGGGGGGTTTCAAGAAGGAACACTGGTGGGGCTAGACTGGAACTGTGTCAAAATCAGCTGGAAGCTGAACCTAAACAGCACTTTCAGCCTGTTGATGGTGGTGATTTCCCACTGGACTGGTTTCATATGTTTTACTTTTTCAGGGTAACTATGATCCTCAGGGAAACATCATCCATATGCCCTCTTATGCATGATGAAGATGAGTCTGTGTAAAACATGACCTCCTGCAAACAGCTTTATCTGTGAAAGAAAGCAGGTAGGTTCTTGGGTAGGCAAGCAGAGTGCTGGAGAGGAGCAGAAGCCAGGAAGTCCGAGTCTCAGACTGGACTGTGTGAAATTGCTTGGGTCTTTTCAATGAAAGATGCCTACTTGCTCCTCTAATAACCCCAGAACATCAGCCCTAAAACAGAAAAAGACAAAGAAAAAAGAAAAAACAACAACACCAAAACAACACCACCAACAACAAAAAAGAGCGAGTAGTTCTAGTAGTTTTAAAAAAAAAAAATAGTTCTGTGAAAATCTGTATTTGGTTAACATCACAGTTCTGCAAAGCAACCCAGTGCACCAAGCTGAGAGACAAGTGATGCCCAGAGTTCTGCAGGGCTCAAGGACTAACAGCACTGTCTGATGGGGGTTGATAAGTGCATTTCTAAGATTTTCTTCCAGTGGAAGCATTTATAAGAACATTTCCACTCGAGAAGTCACTGCTAAGTCCCATGGTCATGTTGCAGTTTTACTCCAATATGGGATGAGAGCAATGAGCTGGGTTGCTCTTCTATACCCAGCCACTGATTTTATTTTCTGAATCTGTACAAGCTGTATAGTTTGAGGTCAAAAACCTCTTGAATTTGGTTTAAAGTGGGCAGCAGAAATCAGGTTTGGCTGGTGTGGTAAAGGGGAAAAGGAGAACTGGATCTCTTATGCCTTGGTTTCCTCAATAAACCAGACTAAAACGAATTTTGAATGAAAAATTCCAACCAGCTCCAGTCACTACTTGGCACACCATCAAAAGCTGCTGCCTTGTAGAGAAATAGGGCTTTGTGACTTCATGAAGTTTAAAGAACAGGCTGTAGCCTATACCATTATATAGGCTCTATTGTCTCAGATGGTTGGTTGTCACAGTCACCAACAAGAGGATAAAAAGACAATAGCTGGTGGCAAGATTTTTTGGGAATACTCCCCAGGCTGTATTAGTGTGCTGGGGTGGAAGTGGGAGGGGGTGAAGGGGGCAATTCTATGGATTTTAGTTTTTCTGGATACCTGCAATTTGTTAGTGAGCCAGTAAAGGTGGACTGGCAGTTTTGACATTCTCAGGAAGGTTAGGAATGAAACCCATAACTAAGCACAGTTTATGGGGAGCTTGTGGTGCTGGTTTGAAATGGACAGGGCCTGTGTCTTTCAGTATAAGATTGTGCAGCAGCCCCAAATTCCATCGGCAAAGCCTTGCATCTGTATCACACATGATGCATTTTCCTCCCCCCATCTCCTGGTGAAGTAAAAGAGAATCTCAGCAATAAGCCATTTGCTTGCAGGTCCAAGCTTCCATAGGAAAGAACTCTGTACATCATTAGTTTGTGGCAAACCAAGTGAGCTAACCCTGATGGTATCCCAGCCCTTTTCCAGCAACCACCCAATACATGATGGGATCGTTTTGCCATTCACAGCAGTCTCTTCTACATTGTCTTCTTGCAAATGGAAGCAGACTCAGCATGTTTGAATGCATAATCTGGTGTTATCCCAAGACTGGGCTCCCTGAATGCCAGGAGGGGCCCTGGTACAGAGGCAGCTGTTCAGGAGAGCATGGTTCAGCCTCTTCCCAGGACCTTCCTCCAGTCAGGCTGCTGGGTGTCTGTCATGGGGACAGAAGATCACTGGCTTGCTGTGAATCAATTACATGAGGAGATGGCTTCCATTTTGAGATGGTAGGCATGCTTGGAGACATCCTTCCAGCATCACCACAGCTCCCATTAGAATAAATATTCCTCCAGTCAGGCTGCTANAGCTAACCCTGATGGTATCCCAGCCCTTTTCCAGCAACCACCCAATACATGATGGGATCGTTTTGCCATTCACAGCAGTCTCTTCTACATTGTCTTCTTGCAAATGGAAGCAGACTCAGCATGTTTGAATGCATAATCTGGTGTTATCCCAAGACTGGGCTCCCTGAATGCCAGGAGGGGCCCTGGTACAGAGGCAGCTGTTCAGGAGAGCATGGTTCAGCCTCTTCCCAGGACCTTCCTCCAGTCAGGCTGCTGGGTGTCTGTCATGGGGACAGAAGATCACTGGCTTGCTGTGAATCAATTACATGAGGAGATGGCTTCCATTTTGAGATGGTAGGCATGCTTGGAGACATCCTTCCAGCATCACCACAGCTCCCATTAGAATAAATATTCCTCCAGTCAGGCTGCTAGGAGTCTGTCATTGGGATAGAAGATCACTGGCTTGCTGTGAATCAATTACATGAGGAGATGGCTTCCATTTCTAGATGGTAGGCATGCTTGGAGAGATCCTTCCAGTATCACCACAGCTCTCATTAGAATGAATATTCTTCTAAAGGCTTTGTTTGGAGGAGCCTTCTCCTCTGCAGTTGCCCACAGCACCTTGTAAAGCCTCCCCCTCCTCACAGCATTTCCTCTCTGCTCATTTCCTTTATTTGGGGGGAACAGCTGGACAACTCCAGCTGTTTCCTTCCATGAGCAGTTTCGGAAATGAGGTGATAACCTCAGCCCTTCTTGAGCCTTGAGATTAGCTGGGGGAGGGCAGCTGATTAAATGATCAGCCTGCAAAATAGTTGAGGTTTAAGGGCAGAGCTGTTGAGAACTGGTGGAATTTTCCATCTTGCCTGGGCTGTATCTCTTTCACCCCATGCTGCTTGTCAAGCCTCAAGGGCTCACAGCTTGCCTTTTTTTTTTTTTTCCCCAACTATTTTAATCCTTTGGTAGTGTGAAAATGGGAAGCCTTCTAATTAAATCGGGAGCCTTGCACATGAATTATCCCTTAAGGGCCAGCAGGATGCACTGTCAGAGGAGCAGCACATTGGAAGGGGGCTTACTGAGAGATGCTTTTATTCAAGTGCAAGCCCTTTGGACTTCTTTTTGAGCACTGGTGCTGAGGAAGGGATTTGCAGATTAAAAGGTTTATTTCCCTATGTGTCCAAACAGGAAATACAATTCACAGCCTTGGAAATGGCCAATGGCCATCTGATCTGCACTTGTAGAAGACAAAGAGCAGTCAACTGCCCGTATTAAAGTACTGGGCCTTCTGAGTTGGCTCTTCTTTTGTGTGGTCAGAGGTGTAATTAGCAAGGTTCAAAGAAAACCATGATAAGGATGAAATAAATAGTTTTGGAAGACAACTGATATATATATATTTATANNTATATTTTTTTAGATTTTTTTTTTTTTAATATTTATATATACATGATGTTACAAAAAATAAAGAAGGTGATTTGCTGTGTGTTTTCTAGTTTCTGACTGCTATCCCAACTGTATTTAATCTTCTAAACATGTAATGGATGGCATCCTACATAAAAAGCCTGCAGCTCTTTGATATCTACCAATTCTGGAGCTCCACGAGGCTTGGAAGTTGTTTTGTGTGATCAAATGAATTCTCTTCCCACTCTTAAGGCTGTGATGGCTACAATTGCTGTCAGGGGTCAGATTGCTGTAGCATTTTATTATCCTTGATGCCTTGAGCAGTAGCCTCCCCATCTGTCCAGGCTGTTTTGATTTTTGGAAGCCACCCTCCAGATGAGCAATGGTAAGAATCCACCTGGAGCAACTTCAGCCAAACTGGGGAGTTCTTCATGACTATGGAAATGTGTGAGGGAGGTCTACTCTGGTTCCTTACTTGTAAAAAAAAAAAAAAGTTGTAACAGGTGGCAGCATCAACCGTCATTCATGACAGCAGTGACCAACAGGATTGTAGTTTCCTTGTCCATCCATCATTGGATTGTTTATATTATATTTTGAATATTATATATTCACCGACCACTTGGTAACTGAGCAAACAAGCCACCTGCCTGATGTTTGCTATGTAGGGAAATTAGTTGTCTGCAGACTATCAAAATATTATTTTCTTTGGATTTCTAAAATGTTCCTGAATAACGTGAAGTGCAGAACAGGTCTGTTTGTCCTGTCATCCCTCTTAGCCCATTTTTTGAGGATCTGGGTTGTTTGTGCTCATAAAGCAGAAGAGCACAGGGTTTAAGAGTGATGCCCATCATGGTCATATGGAATTGCAGCACACTTCTGCTGAATGCTCCCAAAAAGACTCAGTTTATTGAGAGTATGAATTGTTAATGGATTAGGAGCCTGACTGAGCTCAAGCAACTGGAAGTTCCCAAGGTGTTGGCTGCCACAACCATGGGAGAAGAAAGACACAGACTGGGTTTTGCTGAATTACTGAGAAAAATCTTGCAGTAATTGATGGTAAGGCTTCATTCAGGTCAGTAAGATGATTACATGAGTTCAGTCATGTATTATTTTTGCCACTAATAGGAGAATTTATTAACAAGGGCAATCAGCAGGAGGCAGGACAGCAGAGGAGACTGGGGAGTTTTGATCTGCAATTCACCATTTCAAACCCACTTCAGCTCAGCAGTGACTGGAAGTTATTAGTGTCTGATATTTCTTGGTAGGCCCTGCATGAAATAAATCAACAAATCTTTCATTCGGTTTGCCCTCAGAAAAACATCACCTCTAATTGACATTAATTAGACACCTCATTTGCAGCTTTGCAGGGAGAGCAAACTTCGAGACCGTGCTGCTCATTTTCCCCCTGAGTTATCTACATATTCAGAGAAGGTGTCCTTGCAGCTCGGGCTGGGTGTGGTGTATAAAAGTGACCTGAGCAGAAGAATGGAAAAGCTTATCCTGGTGTATGGATGAGATTTTGATCCCCAGTGCTCCAGGGAGACTAGCAAGGCTTCTCATACACCAAAGGTTTTGTTTGGCTAGAGAGGTGGCAAGATATCCCACTGCAGCTGCCTACTACTGCTACCAGCTATCTGGGGGTCTGAACAGTCATTCCAAGAGATGGTGAGCATCTGCTGGTCCTCCAGGGGCCCAGTCAGCTCCGAGTTTCATCCAGGCCAAGGAACCACTGAATATTTGTTCTATGGATGACAAGCAATTTCCAGCAGATTTCCTAACAGTGACCATGAGTACAGCCTTGAGAAGCTGTTAAGAATGCTGGCTTTTAAGTGATTATTGGATGAAGCATGTGGGAATTCTTCACCTCATAGACAGAAAAGGTTGGAATTAGCTACCAGCAAGTGAAGACCATTTATTTCCCTTACAGACCCATTCCTCCTTACGTACCAGCACGGTGGGTTTTTTATTGGCACCTTTATGGTGCAGTTGTGGGGACCCTTCAAGAAAGCCTCCCAAATAAACACCTTTTACCTAGGGCACGAGTCCATGGGGAAGGCTTCCTGCAGACTGTTTGCTTAGACACCCATATGCTGTAAGGTATGTCTAATTGAGATTGCATTAATGCTATGATTCCATTACAGATCAGCAAGATGCTGGCTGCAGGAACACTCCCAGTGGGCCCTGAATCAGCTGCAATAGATAATTTATAAAGCACTGTGGATCTGCTCAAAGCTCCAGTGTTAAGTACAGGAGACACAGGGATATTCATTATTAACAAGACATGATGCTTTTTGCTCAGCAAGAAAAGTGCAGGTTTCAGTGAGCTAAGTTCTATCAAAGGTGGGACTTGAGGCCACCAGTTTGACCAGTCTATTACTCAGACACTGCCTCTAAGCCTCTGCCAGTTTTTGAGCTTTCTCAGAAAGATCAAGTTCACATCTCTGATCTCAGAGTTTTCCAAGAAAGGAGGGGCTGTACAAGAATGTACTAGAGGCAGATTTGTCCTCTCTGAGTCTTGTTTCCCCTCTCTCCAGAACTCTGTATCTGTGCCTGTTCCACAGCACTCTGTTTATTATTGGTGCTGGTGTCCTGTCCTCCTACAGCAGAGCACCAACAGAGTGGCTTGTACTTCTGATCCCAGCCCTCCCTCATTTGACAGGAGAAGGGGCAATGGGCACAAACTGGAACACACAAGTCCCACTTAAACATTGAGAAAAAACCTCTTTGCTGTGAGGGTGGCAGAGCCTAGCCCAGGCTGACCAGAAAGGCATCCAGGAGTCTCCTTCTCTGGAGAGATTCCAAACCTGCCTGAACAATGCAATCCTGGGCACCCTGCTCTGGGTGTCCCTGCTGGAGCAGGGAGGGTTGGACAAGGTGATCTCCAGAGGTCCCTTCCAACCCCTACCATGCTGGGATCCTGTGATAATAAATATATATTAACAACCAGAGCTGCTTCAGCTTGGAAATTAAAGCAAAAATCAGTGAAAGCCCACAACTTTCCAGAAAAGCTTTGATTTTGTGAGAATGCCCCAGGTTATTTATCCACTTGTCAATGGACTGGAGGAAACATGACATGTTTTAATCTTCTAAAGAGAGAACGTTCTTTACAAAATTCTCTTGGTCTCTTTGTAATTTACTAGCAAGTCTTTAGCAGCCACAGAATTTGAAGTCAGAGATGGTGAATCAGTATGGCCTTCTGTCCTGGTTTGACTAGGATAGAATCCTGGCCCAGCCAACATTTGCAAGCTGTTAGTAACTTTCAGTCAGCCAGGAGCTTGAACTGGGAGGTGCACAAGCCAGGAGACAACTGCTGTGAGCTGATGACAGGTGTGTCCCATCATTCAATGTAGAGGAGGAAAGTGAGGGCTCCTTTATTCTTCTACTGCTTCTCCTCATTGGTAGAGGGTCTCCCTTGTTCCTGAGGATGCCTTCCTGGTTATTGTGACCACCATATGCTCACTGGGGTGAGTTTAACTTTATATATTTTATTGGCATGGGGATTAATTATAGTTTTGCTGTTTTGTTAAATTAATCTTCATTTCGGCCCAGAGGTCACTTCTCTTTTTCCTGATTCCCCTTTCCCTCCTGGGGAGGGGTCACCAGGTGATACAGCAACTGCTGTTGTTTAGCCCTAGATATGGACTAATATAGACAGTGTCTTATTCCTCATTCTTTCCTGTCTGTTCCACATATGTAGTCAGAGCTGCTGCTGATGTTTTTAGCAATATATTAATCTTAACTGTGCGTTTGAGAGGAAAGAAGGGGAAGTTCTTTTGGCACTACATCTTCCAAATCTATGTCTCTTGGCAGGACAATGTGCATTTTTAAGGGGTCACACATTTAAATTGTCAGTAGAAGGTTTGCCCTTGACAAAAGAGGCTAAAAAAAAGTTTTGCTCTTGTTGGGTTTTAAAATGATTTTATTTGTTTGTTTGTTTATTAAATAGAAGGGAAGTTCAGGCTTCAGCGCTTGACAACTGAGATCAGACAAATACCAGGAGGGTGTGCCCTTTCATTACTTACTTTCATTTGCAGCTTGATGGCTGATCTTTACAACCTCCTTCCTCTCCTCCCGCTGCCTCTTCTTCGTCTGTCCTTTATGCAGCTTGAATGCTTGTGGAAGCAGCTGGATTAGCAGCTCCAGAGATGTGCAGGGAGAAATGGAGATGTGCATTTGGTAGGTCTGGTTGCTGCCCGTGCAGAAACCCACTCCCTGGCCTCCTGAGTCCCTAGAGACCAGCAGGGAGTGCACCTCTGTTTTCTCAGCTGTATAGTGCTGTGTGCTGCTTGGCTGCCAATTTGCTGATTATCACTTTGGAATTATTTTTTTTTTCCCCGAGTAATTGGTGGCTTCTGACCTTCTGCTTTGAGCCTTCACATAATCTATCAACACCAGTGGACTGAAAAATCAAAAAATCTTAATAAGGTCAACGTGGCTCTCCCTTACCACCTGTCCTTGGAAAAAAAAATGGCTGCACAAGCCTCTTCAGAGGTGCTTTCTCTCCTCCTGCTCAACTGTTCTTGCTGTCTGCCTCACCTCCAGGCATGAGCATGAACCAACAGGGAAATCAAGGGAGTGGGCTGGGGAAAATTCTAACAGCAAAACTTCGTCTTCCATGAGACCAAAAGCTGTAAATTCTGGTGGTTCCATTTGAGCAACATAATCCAAATGTCTTTCTCTGAGGTTATTAGATGAAGCAGACTGGTCTAAATGGCTCCAAGTTGCCATTCCTTTTCTTTCTCTTTGCTGCCCCACACTAGAGTCCCAGCAGTTCAAACTGGGTTTTGAAACCTGGTTTAAACAGGGTTCCTTGACTTCCAGGCTTCCTGCCAGGGAAATCTTGAGCATCCCAGCTGGAGCTAGATTTATCTGGCTTTCCATTCTGCATGCTGCTCAGGTACACAGGAGAACCTGTGAGGAAATGGGTGGGTTTCTGCCAGAAAATTCAATTAAATACATTCCCATGAAATAGTTTGATTCTGTTAAAGTGGCATTTTTCAAATGGAAACCTATCAGAAAGCTTATGTCCAGCTCTCCATCCGTGAACAAAAGGTAGCTGGTGCTGGAGACCAGTAATGAAATGCCTAAAACCTTTCTATTGAGAGCAGAGCAGAGTAATGTTCAGTGTCTGGCTTCATTTTAGCACTTTATTCTTTTTTTTTTTCCCTGCAGCTATTGAATCTTACAAGACCCCTGTTAGACTGGTGTCACTGTCCCCATGAACAGGCAGATACAGAGCCAAGTCAGGGTGGGGTGCAACTTGACCCTATAGGGAGTCAATGATTAAGCAAACAGTCCTGACCGAGGCTTTGACACCAACTAGGCCAGGTTATAGAAACTCTTGCTCAAAGGACCAGGGTTTGTGTTGCAGGGTACAGATCACATTAAATGGTAACAAATTAGTGCTTAATTTTAACCTCAAAGTAGCAGCATTAAAAGACCAGAGGGTAGCAGCCAGCCCTATAAAACTATATTGATGCTACCAACCTGAGTTGTGTGACACCATCATATGACATCACTTCTTTGAGGGTGGCAGAGCTTGGCCCAGGCTGCTCAGAGGAGTCTCCTTCTCTTGAGAGATTCCAGCCTGATTTTGTATGGCAGACAACAAAACTGGGTGACTTGGTCTAGGTGCCCCTGCTCTGGCAGGGGGGTTGGACTAGATGATCTTCTAGGTCCCTTCCAACCCTTAATATCTGTGAATCTGTG
>VYZU01017374.1:0-21150 GCA_013401355.1 Ceyx cyanopectus | reverse complement strand
AGATGATCTTTAAGGTGTCTTCCAGACAAAACCATTCTCTGATTCTATGAAAGCCAATTTTGTAGTGAAGCTTCTTCATTTCTGGTGCCTGTGAGGAAGCCTTCAGCAAGGTGAAAGTGGTGCCATGAAATACACATCTCTTCTGAAAATCACAGGAGCTTTTATTAATAGCAGGGATCTCCAGAACAAGAGCCCCTTTTCCTTGAAGGTTCAAAATACATCTTGAAGGTTCATCTTTATCAGTGGTTTTCAGATACAGCCTTGCCTCACCCCCTCTACTGAGGGATTTGACGTTTCAGAATCACATTTTTGTGCTGTCTCTCTCTGCTTACTCTGTTGCTGTTCACTGCCTTTACCCCCTCCAGTGGAACTGGATCACACACTCCCTTGTGATGGGTCCAGAGCAGGAATTTGAATAGGAAACAGGAAAGAGCAAGCACGTAGCCCCTGCTGACATCCCACTCAGCACGTCTATTACTGACTGATGTAAGTGCTTCTTGCTGGTAACCACTGCCTTCCAGATTCTGACTTTGAGAGATTCCTATTTTCCCATTTCATCCTGGCTGATGTGGATGGAAGCCATGGGAAGAGGGGTTTATAAAAGGCTCTCAATCTGAATTGCTTGTGTATAATGCAACTGGTTTTATCCCGCCACTCAGATTTTGTGCCACACCAGCTAACAGTGGCATATGAATTCTTCACTGGTGCAGAGAACTGAGAGACTTCAGTGTTATTTAAGACTAAAAGAACAAAGGTACAAAGAACCAACACTGTAAAAGATATAGCTTAAGAGGCTCGAAGGTAAAAGGCATGTTCACAGCTGGGATTTCAAACCAAGGTGGGGAGAGGGACAGTTTCATTGCCTAGCATCTTGTGCTTTTTACTTTGATGCAAACTGTTGTATTTACTGTCACCTTATTCACTGTTGTAAGCATCTGCTGGAAACTGGAAGTTACAACAGCCCCCTGAGTGTGAGGTTGAGCAAAGTGTGCAGACAGGTAACAAAGGATTCCCTCTGTGTTTCCTCCTGTCTGGAGGGATGGAGAATATGGACAGAGACCCTTGAGCTCAGGAAAAAAGTCAACCCTGCTGTAAACGGGGCATTGCTCTCAGAGGACAAAAGTGAAAATGGGTTTTGGTCAATGTGAGATTGATAATTCCAAATGAACATCTCCTGGCTGGTTATCAACCTGCTGCTAGAAATCAAGACATTTAGCTTGGTACAATTGCACTTTAATTGAGCCTTGTTGAATCTTTAAGTGGTGTACAGGCCTTGAGTGAGGTTAAATTTCCAAAGTATCAGCTCAATGATTTAAGTCACAAAGCAAAGTTCCNGTTGCAGGGTACAGATCACATGAAATGGTAACAAATTAGTGCTTAATTTTAACCTCAAAGTAGCAGCATTAAAAGACCAGAGGGTAGCAGCCAGCCCTATAAAACTATATTGATGCTACCAACCTGAGTTGTGTGACACCATCATATGACATCACTTCTTTGAGGGTGGCAGAGCTTGGCCCAGGCTGCTCAGAGGAGTCTCCTTCTCTTGAGAGATTCCAGCCTGATTTTGTATGGCAGACAACAAAAAAATGTATAGAACTATTTGTTTTGATGCCATCTGTACCAGTTACAGTGAATTTTTTCACCATCAGCAGTATCAGAGATTAAGCTACTTCAGTTTTCTTTTGGTGAGGAATTGGGACATGGATACAAAAGTGTCCTATTGAGGAGAAAGGCAATATTAGTTCACTTGTTACTAGACGTTAGAAATTGCATACAAAGGGAGATAGGCAGAGAATTTCAAAGCCTTAATTAAAACTCTGACCATGTAACAAGATTCAACTGCATTTTGAACCTTAGACATGAAAAGTGAGTCTGAGGAGATAGTGGAGCAGGTTGCCCAGGGAAGCTGTGGATGCTCCATCACTGGAGACCAGGTTGGATGGGGCTTTGAGCAACCTGGTCTAGTGGGAGGTGTCACTGCCCATGGCAGGGGAGCTGGAATGAGATGATCTTTAAGGTGTCTTCCAGACAAAACCATTCTCTGATTCTATGAAAGCCAATTTTGTAGTGAAGCTTCTTCATTTCTGGTGCCTGTGAGGAAGCCTTCAGCAAGGTGAAAGTGGTGCCATGAAATACACATCTCTTCTGAAAATCACAGGAGCTTTTATTAATAGCAGGGATCTCCAGAACAAGAGCCCCTTTTCCTTGAAGGTTCAAAATACATCTTGAAGGTTCATCTTTATCAGTGGTTTTCAGATACAGCCTTGCCTCACCCCCTCTACTGAGGGATTTGACGTTTCAGAATCACATTTTTGTGCTGTCTCTCTCTGCTTACTCTGTTGCTGTTCACTGCCTTTACCCCCTCCAGTGGAACTGGATCACACACTCCCTTGTGATGGGTCCAGAGCAGGAATTTGAATAGGAAACAGGAAAGAGCAAGCACGTAGCCCCTGCTGACATCCCACTCAGCACGTCTATTACTGACTGATGTAAGTGCTTCTTGCTGGTAACCACTGCCTTCCAGATTCTGACTTTGAGAGATTCCTATTTTCCCATTTCATCCTGGCTGATGTGGATGGAAGCCATGGGAAGAGGGGTTTATAAAAGGCTCTCAATCTGAATTGCTTGTGTATAATGCAACTGGTTTTATCCCGCCACTCAGATTTTGTGCCACACCAGCTAACAGTGGCATATGAATTCTTCACTGGTGCAGAGAACTGAGAGACTTCAGTGTTATTTAAGACTAAAAGAACAAAGGTACAAAGAACCAACACTGTAAAAGATATAGCTTAAGAGGCTCGAAGGTAAAAGGCATGTTCATAGCTGGGATTTCAAACCAAGGTGGGGAGAGGGACAGTTTCATTGCCTAGCATCTTGTGCTTTTTACTTTGATGCAAACTGTTGTATTTACTGTCACCTTATTCACTGTTGTAAGCATCTGCTGGAAACTGGAAGTTACAACAGCCCCCTGAGTGTGAGGTTGAGCAAAGTGTGCAGACAGGTAACAAAGGATTCCCTCTGTGTTTCCTCCTGTCTGGAGGGATGGAGAATATGGACAGAGACCCTTGAGCTCAGGAAAAAAGTCAACCCTGCTGTAAACGGGGCATTGCTCTCAGAGGACAAAAGTGAAAATGGGTTTTGGTCAATGTGAGATTGATAATTCCAAATGAACATCTCCTGGCTGGTTATCAACCTGCTGCTAGAAATCAAGACATTTAGCTTGGTACAATTGCACTTTAATTGAGCCTTGTTGAATCTTTAAGTGGTGTACAGGCCTTGAGTGAGGTTAAATTTCCAAAGTATCAGCTCAATGATTTAAGTCACAAAGCAAAGTTCCTGTTTAGGGAACACGACTCTGTAACGTGTTCCTGGAGCTTTGTTATCCCACCTACAGAGAAGGGATCACCTTCCTTCCTGTTTGCTGGTGTTCTTGTACCAAAAGTTGGCCAGAAATGCTTTGCTATTTTGTATTTCCCCATTACCTTCTAGGGAAGGTGCTTTATAAACTGTAATAAACTAGGTCTGGGAGGCCTTCTACAGCCAGAGCAGTGGTCCCTGGGAAGACCATCTCCTCCATATGGCAGCATATGTTCCTGTGAGTTTCCTGACAGAGCAGCCATCTCCCTGTGGCACTTGGGCAGGATGCAATTAGCTGTGTACATGAGTGGAGCAGTGATAGCANATGTAAGTGCTTCTTGCTGGTAACCACTGCCTTCCAGATTCTGACTTTGAGAGATTCCTATTTTCCCATTTCATCCTGGCTGATGTGGATGGAAGCCATGGGAAGAGGGGTTTATAAAAGGCTCTCAATCTGAATTGCTTGTGTATAATGCAACTGGTTTTATCCCGCCACTCAGATTTTGTGCCACACCAGCTAACAGTGGCATATGAATTCTTCACTGGTGCAGAGAACTGAGAGACTTCAGTGTTATTTAAGACTAAAAGAACAAAGGTACAAAGAACCAACACTGTAAAAGATATAGCTTAAGAGGCTCGAAGGTAAAAGGCATGTTCACAGCTGGGATTTCAAACCAAGGTGGGGAGAGGGACAGTTTCATTGCCTAGCATCTTGTGCTTTTTACTTTGATGCAAACTGTTGTATTTACTGTCACCTTATTCACTGTTGTAAGCATCTGCTGGAAACTGGAAGTTACAACAGCCCCCTGAGTGTGAGGTTGAGCAAAGTGTGCAGACAGGTAACAAAGGATTCCCTCTGTGTTTCCTCCTGTCTGGAGGGATGGAGAATATGGACAGAGACCCTTNTCGTGTGCTGTTTTGTATTTCCCCATTACCTTCTAGGGAAGGTGCTTTATAAACTGTAATAAACTAGGTCTGGGAGGCCTTCTACAGCCAGAGCAGTGGTCCCTGGGAAGACCATCTCCTCCATATGGCAGCATATGTTCCTGTGAGTTTCCTGACAGAGCAGCCATCTCCCTGTGGCACTTGGGCAGGATGCAATTAGCTGTGTACATGAGTGGAGCAGTGATAGCATTTTGCTGGCAGCTATATCTGTGTGACTGTTTGTGGTGCTGGTTGCTGGAAGTGGTGCTGTCTGTAGAGAACAGTCACTGGAACAAACCAAATCACACAAACACCCCAAGCTCCTTGGTGATTTTCTCATCAGTGGTGCCTGGAGAGCAGTCCTTTTGAGTTCTGAACACAAGAGAGGTCCTGGCTGGTTTGTTCAGCTATGCAACTTTTTGGCTGCAGTTTGGCTTCAGGATTGAGCCCAGCTGTAGGTTGGCATCGTGTCTGGGTAGACATTGCTCCCTGTTCCCTGACAGCTTCTGTTGTCAGTGCAGAANTAGCAGGGCCAGGACAGGTGTTGTGATGAAGAGGAGAGGGGAGGAGGTGGATGGGAGGGGGAAAGAAAACTTGAGGGATGTTTCTCTTTAAAGCTCAGTCCTTTACAGAGTCTCCTCCCTTTCTTCCCTGTAACCAAATCTTTCTTCCATCCCATGCAGACATAATCCAGTGATTACAGTGGACTGTGCAAGTACTATCCAGAGTGATCTATGAAAATAAATGTCTTGGAGAACAGCAGGGCTTCAGAGGAGAATGCAGAAAATGTGGGCTCACCACTGCTGAGTAGGACAGGGCAAGTTCCACCTTTCTGCAGGCAAGTAGAAATTATTTTAGGGGATTATAACTTAATCTAGTTTATACAGTTCACCATTATCTTTCATGTCCCCTTATTCTTGCAATCATCCTGTAATCTTTTGGGTACTTCTGATCTGTTGACTTCTGTGGCCGTTAAAGAAGTGAGTTCCAACAGTTAATGTGGTGGTCAGAATATTTTCTGATCATAAATGTACTGCTTCAGGCTTCCTTTTCTCCAGCTGAAAAATACCCTCCTTTGCTTACTCAGTGCTCTGTTTTCTGTAACATCTGTGGGGAAGGAGGGTGAGAGCTAGTTCTGAGCCCACAAATCCATGCCATGCAGCACAGCTTCCCTGAATCTTTGCTCACCAATAGTGTTGAGTCCCAGTAGGGTCAGATGATCTACCACTCAGTTGGAGAGGGCACCCTGCTCAAAAGCCATTCTTGTGTATTAATTTGTCATTGAATAATGCAAATGGATCCATGGAAGGAGACAGATATTGAGAAAGGAAGGAATCCTCTGTATTTCCCTTGGGGTGCATCACAGTTTCCAGAAGAAAGATAAAGACTCAATCTGTTTCAACTCGGAGGGACTGGCTGAGGTTGGAGGAAGGAAGGCTGAGTCCTTGAGGTATGGCAAAGAGATCCATCCAAGAAGATTTTAGAGCCCTGAGTCCTCAAATGTGTTTTGCTGAGTTACTGCTGGTCAAGACAACAGCAACTACTGCTTTTTTTACACGTGTCCTAGAGAGTTATGGATTTTATGCTCTGTAGGTAGTTTTATGCCAGTTGACACCAACACGTGTATCGCACCAGAGCTTGAAAGATACCCTAGATTGTATATGGAAAGAGGGAGTGAGAAAATATATACTTCTCTGTATTTATCTGGTTTGGGTCAGCAGTCTAATCCTTGGGGCAGCGTTTCTGTTGACACCTTGTGAGGTTTGAATACAAAGAAGCTATTGGGTCAAGGCAATGGGCATATATTCAAGTTTGTTGCCTGTTGCTTAAAACCTTCTGACAGAGAGATCAAAGCTTACAAAAGATTTTGTTTATAGGTGCAGAGAAATTTTGTCCTGACCATTTGTTTCTGCAATGTTAATAATTTTTTAGTCTTTGCTGTGTGAGCAATTTTGGGTTTGGCCATACTTGTGTTCTATGTGGTAGGTGCATTTGGTGGTGGTGGTTGATAATCCTGGAGTGTGTGTCAATTTTTTTCACTTTATTCCCTGGCCATCTTGTAATTTTAGAAGCTGAGAGAATTAACTTTTGGAGAAAGTATGGCTGAAATCTAGTAACAACAGAACAACAACAAGTTGGAAAGTATGAAATCCTTCAGTTTCTGAGGTTGTCAATTCCTCAAAAACAAAACAACCTAGGACACATCAAATTCTACCTTTTCCCAGAAAAAACCCTAAAGAGATGCCTGGGGATTTGCAAAACCAGAACAGAGAAGAAAAAAACCCAAAGAAATAAACCACAAAGTTTTGGGGTTGTCTGCTGGGAAATGGACTGGAAGACTCAGGAAAAGCAAAGCAAGGTCAAGTCTTCACCTTGTCCTGGGGTTGTGAGGCAGGAATGTTGGCTTGTCTGAAGTAACTGGAATCCCAGCTCCCACCCTGCTGAAAACCAGCTCCCAGAGTGCAGGGGGCTGTTGGGCTCTGTCTGAGATGCATTTCTTGGTCAGAATTGGCCAGTCAGAGGTACAAAGATTTCCGGCTTTTCTGACTTGCAATCGTGTCAGGAAATACAGCAGAGGGAAAGATAAAAACCAGAAGGGAGCAAATGAGGTTTTCTCAAGCTGGAGCTTCACTGCCTTGAATTGGTGCAGATAGAAGAATGGGAGGAAGCAGCCTTTGAGGGCTGCTCAAGAGGCAGGCTTCTATTAATAACCTTGTTTTTGTGATCCCAAGCCATTGATGGAGCAATTTCTGCAGGCTCTGAGTTGCTTTTCTTGTTGCTTGGGATTTACCCGCTTCAGTTTGTTGTTTTTTTCTTTTTAACTCTAGACAGAGAATTTTTAGAGACTGCCTTCCACCCCCACCCCCCCCAGCCTTTGGTGTCATCTAAAGAGGTATGAAAATCCTCACCTTGCCTCATACTTAAGACTTAAAAGAGCCTCCCTTCTCAGCATCACTTGAGGAGAAGATTGCCTCCTTTCTGCTGCAGACCAAAGAATGTTGGCCTTTAATTGAAAAAGCTTTTCTGTGCCAGTTCTCCTCTCACCTGCACTATTCTCAACCAGTGTTTCCTTTAGGCTCTCCCTGTTTGTTCCCACCATAGCAAAAGTGCAGAAAGGAATCGTGGTTCTTTTGTTCCACGTCCTCCTGGGCTGTCATTGTTCAGAGGAGCAGCAGCAGAAAAAGGCTTGGGGGAATTAAAAAAAATATTAAATGGTAATCTTTAGGAGGGCAGTAGATTTGGAAAGTGTGTTTTTAGACAGCAATGTGTACTGTTTATTGGGCTATATTGTGAAGTAATGAGTTAGGACCCTTGACAGCCTTCACAAAACAAGGTGTCGACAATAAACTGTCCTGTTGTGCCTTTATTTCCCCTTTTCTGCTCTTTCCCCTTCCCAGAACAGTGGTGGCTTCAGATACTCTAGTGCTGATCACTCTATATGCAGAAAAAACTTTCAGTGATACAATGGGGTGTCCCTAGATCACAATTCCTGGCAGTGTGCTTTCTATCTACTGCTATCAGACCAAGGCTTCCACCACAAAACAAAATGAGATTTTAACCCTTCCCAGGGAGATCCTGTGGGGAGGTGAAGGTGCACAGCAGCTCTTCAAATTGAGCATCTGAGCTTGGTAATAGGGCTGTGATGTTCAGGCTGTTGCTGAAGAAATTTGAACACAGCTGGAACAGATGGAAAAGGCATTTCCCTTGGTGCTGTTAGGATGGGAGAGGTTTTCTGCAGCTTGTGGGTCTTGGGGTTCTTTTGTTTATTATTTTTGTTTGGTTTTGTGGTTTTTGTTTCTTTAATCTTTGCTTTATATTTGGAGATACTTTCTGTATTAAACTGGCAGCCACATTAATTCGGGCATGCAGCTTCTAGCACTAGTCCCATAGGCACAGGAGTTTCTGTGTAATGTATCTCTGTTTAAAGCTGGGCTGTCTGAGCAACTTAGAGCAATGTACTGTCTAATTTAAAAGAGAACAGAAAGGGTGCAAAGGGAAGAACTGTGGAAGGGGAGACAATGAAGAGAAAACATATTGAGAAAAGCCTTTAAAATATTATCTTTTCCTTCAAGTCTACAAGGGAAAACCAAACAAAACTGAAAGCCCTACAACCTTGACACCCAGCAGCTATGTAAATCTGTCATTTTGTCTACTGGCAGCAGCTTCCCTTAGATTTTGACAAATTCAGTCATCCAAACAGTAATCCAGGTGTCTGAGAACAGTAGGAGCATGCTCATAAGGACAGACACGGTGTAGCAAGCATACCTGGTCATGTTATTGGTGGCTTGGTGTAGTGTGAAAGGTGAAATCCCCATGATGTGAACGGAAGCCAGATCTACAAAGTGAAAGTCATCTGATAAAGTAAAATTATCTTTTCCAGCTGCAGCTGATACAAACTATTTTGGAAGTATGACAAATGTATTTGAATACTGCCCTTGACTCAGTGTAGTGGATGGGTGGCAGATACCAAAGGAATTCTTCCATGTTGATATTTAAGATTATTTTAGAGTGTGTCTGTAAAACTCTGGGGTATCAGAAGTCTCAGGTGTATCTTCCCAGGTGCCTCCTAGGAATCTCTCACATCCTAAAGGAACTGACTGGCTGAAAGCTTTACAAAAGACATGTTCTGTGTGGCCTCTGCTGTCCTCAGCCAGAGCAACTGCTCTGCTGGTATCTTCTGTGCCTGGGCCCACTGGGAACCCATAGGAAAACCCTGCCTTTGCCCAGTGGTAATGAGTAAGTGCTGGAGGCACTTTCCTGCATGTATTGATGCTGTGTCTTTTGAAGCTCTAGTTCCCACAGAGTAGAAAGGCTATATCCCTCCCTTTGATGCCAAATGAGGGCCAGGGTCACTGTATTTGACCTCAGGAACTCAGGGTTTGAAATGGAGCAAAACAGAGTCAGTAACTGCTAGAAGTGGCCCGTGAGGTCTGATCTTGTGTAACACAACACTCTGTGACAAGAGCTTCCACTGTTGCCAGAGCAAAGAGAGTGTGACAGGCAGCATGGGCAGTTGTGGTCCTCACAACAGAATTGGGGCGAGTGGATCTGTAGAGACTCAGAGATAAACATCTCCCCTGACCCATCTGTAAATCCCTCCAGCCCAATGAAACTGCTGTTACTGATCTAGTCCCAGAATGTGTAAAGCCATCTGGTAAAATGAAAATGAGTAAGGTTTGCTTTGTTCTGAAAAAAAACCCCTGATGTCCCTTTACCAGACTCCACAGTGTTTCACAACTATTTGGCATGGGAGAGGCCTGTAAGGGGTCCCTTCTCCAGCTTCTGGTGTAGTAACTAACAGTGCTGACTTCCACTTCTTGAATCAATCATTCTCATCTTGGTGGTGAGGCTTCCCTGGGCTGTGGCATGATGCCATCCCTTTTTCCATAAGCCAGTGTACAGACACAAAGAGTCTGGATCGCTGGCCAAGTGTTGAGCAAGGAGAAAATCCTTAACTGTTTGAATCCAATGGTTATCACAGTACTCAGTAAATTAAGTTGTGTCTCTGGATGACCAGCATTTTTAGCAAAAAAAAAAAATAATACAGAATGACCAGAGTTAAAACTTTGTTCTAAAACTGAACATCACGTTGATGTTCAGTGTTCTACACCTTGCAGAGAAGTTTGCTGTTGAGACACTAAAAGCTGATGTACAAAAACTACTTCCAATAATCATCTGTTGCTCAATTCTACAGCATGTGTCTGAGGCATATGAGCTGCCAGAGTCATCTTTGGCTTTCATGTGTGCATAAATTGACTTTAGATACAGCTAAAACACAGAAATCACCAGCCCAAACACTTTATATGTACTTCAGATAACAGCTGAAGTGGGTTTCCTGATAGGTCCTCTGATTCTGGTAGTGTTCTAGGGTGGTTTATGTAGAGATTCTTAAACTTACAGGTATCTTCTCTTTCTTCTCCCATTTCCATTTGAGAGAACTGATTGAAGTACTTTGTTTCTANTAGAGCAATGTACTGTCTAATTTAAAAGAGAACAGAAAGGGTGCAAAGGGAAGAACTGTGGAAGGGGAGACAATGAAGAGAAAACATATTGAGAAAAGCCTTTAAAATATTATCTTTTCCTTCAAGTCTACAAGGGAAAACCAAACAAAACTGAAAGCCCTACAACCTTGACACCCAGCAGCTATGTAAATCTGTCATTTTGTCTACTGGCAGCAGCTTCCCTTAGATTTTGACAAATTCAGTCATCTTCTCCCTGGTGCCAGTGTCTGANGGTTGGGGCTGGAAAACAACTGCAGCCTGAAGCTGTTTCAGGGGGAAGCTCCTTTGTGTTGATTTAATGCCACAAAAAAAGCAGTTAAAGGAGTGACTTGATGTCAGATGGGTTCAAAGGAGACCTTCTCCAAATGCTGGGCTCTGGAACCTGCTTTCTCTGGTGATTTCAGTGGTGTGAGGAGCAGGCAGGTTGGGCCATGGGGAGCCAGGCTGGGACACTGCAGCTCCTGAGAGCCAGCTGACTGCCCTCCATGGGAAAATCTCTGCTGGGAGGAGACTTCTAGGAAAAAAGTTTGACATTCCAAGGCTTAAACTGAATTTTTTTCCACGGCTCCCTTGGGAGTAGTTGTGAATGGGAGGATAGAATGCAGTTGGATGCACTGCTGTGAATGACACTGCTTTACAGGGGGTTTCTGGGTCCTTGCCAGGTCTGGCTGCTTTCTGTGCTTCTGACCATGTATGGCCATGTCCACTTAGAAAAATGCAACTTTACAGAGGCTTTTTTGGCAGGTTCTTCACAAACTGACTCTTACCAGAAGTCTCCACTGCTCAGACTCGTGGTGGATACAACCTGCCTGCCCACAGCACAGGGCTTTGACTTCAGTCTGTCAGTGGGTATTGGTCTGTAGCCTTGGAAAACACAGCTCCAGTATCAAGAACCTCCATGAATTTCAGAGAATCCTGGCAGTGTCTGGGTGTGAAGGGAGCTGCAGAGCTCCCCCAGCCCAAGCCCTGCTGAGAGCAGGGCCATCTCAGCTAGAGCAGGGTGCTCAGAGCCTCCTCAGCCCCACCTGGGATGTCTCCAGGGATGGGGCATCCACCACCTCCCTGGGCACCCTGTGCCAGTGCCCACCCCTCTGCTGGGAAACAACTTCTGCCTCAGTTCTCATCTCCATCCACTCCTGGCTCATTTCAACCATTCCACTTGGCCTTTCACTGCAGGCTTTGGCAACAGCCCCTCTCCAGGCTTTGGAGCAGCTCCCTGCAGGCACTGGCAGGTGCTTTAAGGTCTCCTGGAGCTTCTCTTCTCCAGGCTGAAATTTATTAAAACTGAGACTAACTTTAAACCCTCAGTCCCCAGTGACATACCTGTTGTTGGTACAGAGGAGGCATCACAAACTCAGCCAGAAACTCCCAGTGTTTTACAGCCCTGTGGAATCAGGGAAGAATGTCTGGCATGGCACTTCTGAGTATCTCCTGACCTTCCTTCTCCTCAGTTATAAACACAGCTCAAGATAGTGTTTTATTAATTGCTGCCTTTGTCCCAGTATTCTGGCTGTTGCTGGGAGGTTTTCTGGTGGAGAGCAGGGCCAGTACCTTGTAGCCCTTGGCAAGGGGACAGTGCCTGACATGGTCCCCCCTGGCATTCTGGAGGTGTTGGGGGTTTCTGCTCACAGAGGAGGGTTCTGTGCAGAAAGACAGCAACAGGGATGTGAGGAATCAGAGCTTCATCTGCTGTGTGCCTGTGAGCAGAACTCTGGGCTGTGTGGCTGGGGATTAGCATCCTGGATCTGGCATCAGCTGTGTACAGGAGTTTCTCCTTAGAGCTCTGGGGGTGGAGAGCTCAGAACAGCTTTTCTTTAGTGTTGGTTAAGGCTTTTCCTGTCAACAGGAGTGAAGGCATCCTATGTATTAGATACCTTTATCCCCTTTAACCCCTTTTTCCTTTAAACTAATAATTGATGATAATAATAATTCACTATTACATCATTTTATCAGCAAAACACAGACTAGGTGTCTCTCCAAAGCAGAAAAAGTTACCAGTTCTTTGTCAGGCTTCTTCTCCATGGAATGCTTTTCCCAGGATGGCCAAGGACCACTTTCAAATGCCTTTTTAATTCCGCTACCTTTGTTTCCTGAATCATTGCACATCAGCACATTCAGAAGGCTGAGCAGGACTTGGTTGGGGCAAAAGCATCTGCTCCCTGCTCTGCAGAACTGCAGTTCTAGGCTCAAGTATAGATTAGCAGAGTCTAACAGGTGCAGTTCTGCAGAAGAATGCAAAGTCTTTTCACTGGGGACCTTTATTTAAACGTGTCCCCAGACAGGATTGAAATATTTAGTCATGAGATGAAAACCTTTCAGAAATACTTGTAGCACTAAACCGTTTATGTTCTGAGGCTGGATATAAAATCACTTTAATCACATTGCAAGAGACAGCGTGGTGCAGATAAGCAGCGTTCCTCTCTGCTCAAAGGTTGTCAGCATCTTCAAAGCTTCTCTACTGGCTCCTTTTGAAAGCCTGTTCTGGTGAGATGCTGATGGAAGCCCACCAGTGGTAGGCAGCCCATGCAGCTCGGTATATACATGTATGGATTTTCTCAAGGGGCTAAGGTGTTGATTGTAGCTACAGAATGGGACTGCAGGTCCAGGTCTGAGCCCAAAGCAACGTGATTGGGCAGGGGGTTTGGGATCCTCAATCCATTGGAACATGGCTGAATGTTATAGCAAAAGGCTGGAAGGGTTATTAGCAAGAAGACAGGCCACCAGCACAGGTGCTGTGTGTAAAAAAGGGACTTTCTAATCCATGTGTGCCTATAGAAAATAAATATGCTCATGTGCCCCTGTCACATTTACCTAGTGTGACATGGAGGGATCAAGACTTGTAACTAAGACATCAGAGAAAGGAAGGGTTGACTTCACTCGTGCAAATTAGTTTGAAAGCAAAAAGCTTCCGCTGGTTCCTGTGTGATCTACACAAGGTGATCTTGCTGTGGCAGGGGGGTGGCACTAGAAGGTCTTTAGAGGTCCCTTCCACTCTGTGACTCTGTGATTTGTTTGCTTGTGAGGATTGACAGCCTGATTCAACCATTTTCTTTCAGGCAGAAACTGATATTGCTTTTAAGAGGGGAGGGGGACACAGAGTGTGTGTATTAGCTGCATATCCAAGAGGTAACAAAAAATGTTCTGTTTGAGAGGGGAGAAAGGCTCTGGTGAAAGCAGGTGAGTTTGTGGAGGGTGAGGAACGAGCTGTACCGGGTAGGAGAGCAGAATTGCTGAGCTTATGTCTCTGTGGGCTGCACAAGACCTGGCATTTAGAATTCCTCAGGGTTGTTTGTACATTGGGGAAGATAAGAGAATTTTTGTGTGAAACTGGTTTTGTGTGAAACATTCCCAACTCACACTGATCTTGGTCAGATGGGAGAGGGAAAAGATTCGGTGTGGCTTAAATGCAAATAAATCTGGATGCACCTTCCTCACTTTGAGCCTTGCTCCTCACACTATGCTCAGAAATAGAGGAATTAAAGCAAAAGGGTTTGTCTCTGTTTTCTCCTGGCCATTCCAAACTAAATAGCTCAAAGTTAAGGTCTTGCACTGTGGAAAACCAGCATCGGGGTTTGCTGGCTGTGTTTATTTCCTAGTGGTTTGTGCAGGTAAATGGGAATGGGAGGAAACCCTCACCCTGTGCAGCTCTCTTGTTGGGACAGTGACACTGGGTGACCTGCACATCGTGTTACAGTGACTGTGGGACTGTTCTTTCCAGTGGAGGCATGGGAAGAGCTGGGGTAACTTGGAAGGGTATCCCAGAGGAAGGCAGCGTGCTGACGGGACTCACAGGGACCAGAAAATTCCCCGGGAACCTTTCTGAGCATGTTTGCTTGAACAGCTCTTTCCAGAGCCAAGCATCTAACCTCAGGGTTCAGGGAAACACCCCATCCAACCTCAGAGTGGTGACCTCTCTTCTAAAATGAGTTTCATCAAAAAAAACCCCAACCCCAAGTGATGGGTAGCAGTGCCTCACTTAGACTGAACAGCTAATACCTAAAACATGCATGTGTTTAGTGAGAGACCAAAATCCATTCCATTCTTTTTTCTCTGCTTACTAGAAATTAATCCAGTGATGGACATGTTGCTCAGGAGATGGGGTCCTGACCCAGAAGGGCATGTAGTCGCTGGCTGAGTCTCTGCCTCTCTAGTTTGATTTCACAGAATGCAGCAAGTCCCAGGTATCACTCTCTAGTGCAGTTAGTGGGTGCCCTGTCTGGAAGAGCCTGTTCTTTGCCAGTGCCCATGGCAAGCAAAAGAATTTACCCAGGGGGTGTTGAGATTCCATGGAGTATCCTGAAACATATACTTGGAGTACACTGAGAGAAGAGCTGGAGTCACCTCTTATCCTGGCATGGACAGATTTGAACTCGTGTCTCCTGTGGGGAGAAGGAAAATGTTCAGTCAGGGTTGGTTTCTGGTTGTGTTGGTTGTTTTGTCTTCCCCACAGTGACTGAGAATCTGACTTGAATCACTGAGGGAGAAGAGAGGAGTTAAGGTGAAGTAGTGCTTTTTATTTATTATTCAGGTTGTCATTAGTGGCTGTTTTCAGCTCACAACATTTAAATGAAATCTCCACATAATCGAGTGTGTTGTAATACAATCAGAAACACATCCGACTACCCCAAGGAATCCCATCCAGAGCTCCTTAACACAGCAAGAAAGAATTTTAACTAGAAATTTGAAATAAGCTTTCCTCCAGTTTTGGCAGGTGCCTCCATGTGGGGAATTAAAACCTTTGCAAAAAAAACAGCATTTAATGAAACATCTAGAATTTAAGACTGTGATAAACGAGTCTATATTTGCACTTTCTGCTCAGTCCCAGTGGGGAATCTCAAATGTTTTGCAAACATTCCTAGGTGCAAAGTACAGCATCACTTCTGCTGGGAGGAGCTGTATTTGTGAAAGTTCTCTCACACCACAAACTGGTGAGTTACACACAAAGCTGTCTCTTAAGATGCAGCTAATAAACAAGAGGAGGTAGAAAGCAATTTTCATGGCAAATCAGTATTTAGGTGTTTTGAGTGTGTCACAGGGTATTGGCCCTAAGAGGTATTTTGAACTGTTAGATGAACTCCAGGGAGACACTTGCTCCAAGCCCCAGGCAAGAGCTACAGCAACAAGGTCAGCTCCCATCACTCAGAAATGGTGAGTCTGAAACCAGGCATGAGTTGTCAGGCCAACAATTCAACCCCAAGAATCTGGGGGAGGATGGCAGAGGGGAGTCACTGACTCTGCATAGAGTGGCTGTAGAGTGAGTCATTTGAGCTTTCTACTCTTTATCAACTGTGACATCTGGAAACTTCTCAAACAGGCCCAGTTCTGATACTGGTGCAGCATTTTGCATCCAAGTACAGGGTGAGGGTTGACTCTCTGACAGCAGCAGCATCCTAGGAAGAAAGCCCCCGAAGGTTGTCCAGTCATACCTCCAAGAAAAGCATCTTCCTCCATGCTCTAGAATTCCTTAGTGTAGGAAACCAACCTTCCCACATGGAATGTTTTTCTTCTAATGTTCAGGATCCCAGCAGCTCAGTCATGGAGGGGTCTGATCATGTGCAAACTGAACACAGAGCTGAAACAGACAAGGCAATTCTGTAATTTGGTTCAGCATAAATAAGGGCTTGATCAGATTTCTGGTGTGTTTTTGGTCTGGGTGGTTTCTCCCTTCTCTGTGCATTGAAGACTCACTGGCTTATGTGCCCCAAACACAGTCACACGTGATGAAGGTCAGGAGTGAGGTTTTGTGTTAAAACCCAAGTTACAGCATTTAAGGAATTCCTTTTGTTTTCATGTTTGGAAAGGGTTTTTCCACCAGTGTAGCTGGATAACTGAGCTGTGTGCTGCATGAACCAGGGGGTTTCTAACTCAAACCATTCTCATTTCAGAAGGATCATGCACCTTTGTTTTGCACAAAAGCAATATTAGCTAGAAAACAGTTTCTTGCGAGAGGAAAATAGTGTGGCAACTGCATCTCGTCAGGGAATAAATTTTCCTTCAGGGACATCTGAAGAATTTTACAAAAATTTCACAGTTGGAGCATGGCCTCTCAGAGATTTCATGGCAGTGACTGCAAAACCTTCAGCAAATTGGGCTTGAAAATCAGCATGTTCAGCTCTACCCCTTCCAAAAGGCCCAAGATCATGTGTGAGCTGTAGTTCCAGAAGAGTGGACTCTAGGGCTCTCTGACCTAGAGCAGGTGTCCAATTTTCCTGTGCAGAGCAGGAGATGAGGGTGTAATCACTGCTGTACTCCACAGGCTGGTTTTAACAGGAGCGAAGTGATTTTAATGAAAGGGAGAAAGTTGATTAAAACAAAAGCTCTTAATCTAGAAATACTTCAGACATTGTCATCCCAAGGGCATCCTTCTCAAAAATTTTTAAGGAAATGATGAAAAGATGACAAAAGATTGAAGGTTTAAGGAAATCTCCTACTACAATTTAGCACTCAGTAGATGGACGTGCACATTCTCTACCTGGACTCCCTTGGCCAAGAGCCTCTTTTGCTGTTCTGCCCTCCAAGCATCACCACGTCCCCCTGGGGGCTCTCCAGAGCATGTGGAATGGGAATTGCATCCCCCCAGGCTGCCCTCAGAACAACTAGGCACTGTTGACTGCACTGGTGATGTAAGGAGTAAAATAATTCTTACTAAGGGTCGGTCTCTGCCTGGAGGAATTAAACAGTAACTCACATCTAACTCAATGAGAGTTTTACTGTTTTCCTCCATGTTTCTCCCTGCAGTACAGACTGGTAAGAGACACAATGCTGTATATATATATAGGACATGAGAAATTACAGTTCTTGTCCTTCTCCTGTCCTGTAAAACTGCAGGTGAGCCTCTTTGGTTACAGTGCCACAAGAACTGACTGTCTCAATTTTTGAAGTCTGCAGCTCCTCATTGTGTCAAAGTAGGTTATTTCTAAGAATCCAGTGAAGAATCCAGAATCAAGAAGCAGTCATTCCAAGATTCTGAAATGTTGTTCTGACCATGTTTTCCCAGGATTTCAGGATACAAGAGGAACCGTGACAGCTGCTGACATAAAGCCTAATAGAATAATGGCAATTATTACATTTCATCACTAAGGACACCTGCTACTTAGGACTGATTGAAGCAACTTATCTTAATTTCTAGATCAAGTGTCTCCTGTTAGTGCCTTAATGAAACCATGAGACAGACAAGAGAAATTACTTTGCTTTGCATGTTGCCATTTGAAACAATTCAGGGGGGAGAAAAATCAACCCAAACAAACATTCCACTGTTTCCCCTGTTTTGTAAACATGTCATTTTTCATGAAAAACCTTTTCCAACAGAAGTGTCTGTTGGGCAACTTTAGTCTATGCACAGTAGGAGCTCACTCCTGAAACAGTAACAACTAAAAAAAACAAACCAAAAGAAAAAAAAAAAAAGGCTGGGGAAAGCCCAAGCAGGAGGAACACTTTGATTTTACCCTGGGAATGCCCTATTTCAGCACTGTTCAAGTCACTTCACGTTGACTTCAGCGGAGTAAGCACGGGCTTCTCCCACTCCAAAGTATAAATAGGCTCTTTGCCTTGCTGCAACAAGTGAAAACTACCCAGGTTAGTAAGACCATGCTGCAAACTACAGCAGTCAAGGCATTAAAAAGAAGGATCTAGCTTGTCAAAAAACAGGGCATTTTAGTTAAGCACCCCACATAGAGGGGCCTTGCAGTGGTGTCAGGAGACTGCTGAGAATCAAAATTCAGCTACCAAGCTGTACTGGAAGGTCTGCTGGTAGAGCTCTATTCACAGGCAGACCCCACTAGGAGCACAGTAGCTGAACAACTTCAAAAATCAGCGTGTGTCTTCCAGAGTTTTCCCATTTCTCTCTTCTTGTGCTGCTCCTCTCCCTCCTTAGACACCCCCTGCAAGGCCCAGCAATTGCATTTGGCCTCTGCTTCTTTGATTTCAGCCCCATTTCTACTATGTTTCACCCCTGAGGGCCAATGTTCTCTGACTCTTCCCCATCCCATCCTGGTTTTGCCCTTTCCTCTCAAGACTATGGTGGCCATCCTAGGTGCAGCATCTGTGGCACTGCAGGTTCCCAGTCTTTTCCTCATTGTAGTTGCATTCTTCTTTTGGGAACATTGGGTGGGGAATCACCCCTTGATGTGAGATGACTTCTTGCTGCTGTGCATCCTAGGACAGCTGCATATGATCCAACAAATCAAAGGCCCCAGAAATGGGCACGCCGATAACTTTGTTGTGTTATAAAGGAAAAATCTTCACATCTTGGAGCAGCTGAAGTTATTCAGAGCCCTGCAAGACAAGGTGCTGTGTTTTCTGCTCTGGTGGTTTACAGAAGAACTTCAGCTAGGGAAGTTTGTCCAGGTGGCATGTGATGTTGCTGCACATCACTGTACCTGGGGAAAAGGCTACAAGTCAGTCACACAAGCTTTCTACTCTAGGACTCCAGCTAAGGCACTCTCCCCTTTTCCTTAGGGACTCAACAGTGGGGATAGTCAGAAATCTGTTGCCAAAGAGCCCTGTAGAGGCACTGTGATGGTCTATTTGAGACAGACCCCAGCGCTCTTTGTTCTGTGGGGTGTAAAGCTCCCCTCTCCTCTTGCAGACCAGGTGGGATCCTGATGGTTCCCTGATCATATTTGTGGGTAAGCTGAATCAGAGAGAACACAGAACACATCCGAGTAGATTAGGGCTGTTCCAACGCATTTGTTTTCAAACACACCATGTTTGGTTTGGGTCATGTGGGTCTTGTTTGATAAAGTAACCACAGTAATTGAATTTGCTGGGTCAATGGCAGTTCACCCGGGGGGGTGGGGGGGAGGGATCCACTGTTAGGCAGGAAACTGCAAGAGCTTGACTTTTCATCTTGGCAAAACTCATGTCCTGATCCCCCAGTGAGCCTCATAGACAGTGGGAAGCCCACTAAGAAACTCACTGCATTGCAAAGTCTGACACAGGAGGATAAAATGAGTTTAAAGTGTGTCTCTGAGCTGCTAGCCCAGTTTGGTGGTGGTGAGGGAAGGACTAAAGCTAGCTGAAGAAAACTGTAATCTGTTCAGAGCTGGTCCTTTCTCCCTGCAAACCTCATAAAAAGGAGTGTGGTGAACTGCAGCAGCTCCCTGCCTACACTCCCTTAGCACAATGACTCTGTATCCGTGTACTAGCTGTGGGGAGAATGAGCCCAAAAAAAAAAAAAAAAAGGGAGAAAATCAGCAAAACAGGAAAGATAAAAAACAAATGAGTGTCTCTTCCACAGACTGGAAATAGGACCAGTAGGACTAGAAGCAAGAGGTGATACAAATCATTATATATATATAAAAAAAAATAAATCAATGACAAATAGCAGCTTTCATTTATCTGCTGGAAATTGCCACAGGCTATGTTCAAGGGCAAAATCTATAGCTCTGCATGTGTGCCCTAGTGGGGAATATTCCATCTGCCCCAGTAACCTCTCTTAATTGTCCCCAGTGGCTTCGGGGGAGGTTGACAATGTTGACTGCTCACGACTGGATGTGATGTGATTGCCCTACAAATNCCTGCTTGGCCTGTGATTTGTGCTCAGTACCTAATGCTCCCATGAAAGACATGACCTTACAGGTGGAGAGAGGATGTTTTGTTATTGTAAAGTCACGCTAGAATGTGAAGACTAGTGGAGACTCAGCCTCATGTAAGTGGTAGATTCAATTAATCTCCAGGACAAATCCTGGAAGACGGCAAGTCATAAGTCTATACCTTCATTTCCTTCTCATAAATTGCCATTTATGGTGATCCTGCTAGAGGAAGCAAGTGCTAATGAACATGCCTGATTCATGAGGAAACCCACTGTGAACAGAAAACCAACAGTTCCTCCTGCCTAATTTGGGAGCTGTTCCATCTTTCTCAGGTGCACTGGTGTATTCCAGTGCAAATACACAGGTAGGGTTAAATTGTTCTGCTGTATTTTTATCTTGGGGCCGAGTGATATGTTACAGCAAAGAACTTGTGTCACCTGAGGGTGTCTGCAAGGCATTGTTGAGGCAGAACTGCAATATGTGCAGCAAATGTTGGTGTAGATATGGCCCAGTAGCTATCAAGAAGCTAGGAAGGTTCTAGAGTACAAGTTTCATGAGGAGCAGCTGAGGGACCTGGGATTGTTCAGCCTGGAGAAAAGGAGGTTCAGGGGAGACCTTCACACTCTCAACAACTCCCTGAAAGGAGGTTGGAATCAGGTGGGGGTTGGTCTCTGCTCACAAGGAAGAAGCAATGGGAAAAGACTAAATGGCCTTAAGTTGCACCAAGTTGGACATGAGGAACAATTTCTTCCCCACAAGGGTTGACAAAGCCTGACCAAGGCTGCCCAGGGCAGTGGTGGAGTCCCCATCCCTGGAGGGGTTCCAAAACCATTGAAATGTGGTTCTGAGGGATATGGTTTAGTGATGACCTGGCAGTGCTGGGATAACTGTTGGACTCAAAGATCTTAAAGATGTCTCCCATTCAAAATCACTTTTCTGTGATTCTGTAATGAAAAATGGTGGGACTGGGCTGGTACCTGCTGTTTGGAGAGAACTTCACTGAAGTCTCTAGAAGCAGCTGTTGTTTCCTAGTGATGGGATTATCACTGCTGGAATCCCAAATCAGAATGCTATAGGAAGAGGGCCTTGCTTTTGTTCTGAAGAAATGATTTTAGTAACATCTACTCTCAGGACAGACAGGAGTGTTCATGTCATCCATGTATTCAGTCAGTTTGTTGGTTCTTAATAAAGGATTATTGCTAATTTCACTAACTGAAATTAGATACTGAATTCATGCAGCCTCTTAAATATGGATCTAAAACTCATTCTGAATCTCACCGTTGGGATGCATCTCTCATGTTGTGGAGTTACTTAAGTCTTTATCTAAGTGCAGT
>VYZU01017372.1:2763-23049 GCA_013401355.1 Ceyx cyanopectus | reverse complement strand
AAAGACTTTCTCAGCAGCAGCAGTTGTACTTCTCTGTTGTCTCATCATCTGCTCTCATTCAGGTGTAGGTTTTTCCTGAAACAATATAAAGCCAAATGTTCTCAAAGATTATTTCACAAGATCTATGGAAGTTTTAGATTTCATCAAAGGTTTATTTGTTCTACTGAATACATGCACTATTTCTACAGTGTTAGAATAAAATTCACACATACAAAAAAACAGTGAAAGGTCCACTAACAATATTTTGCTCATTAAGAATGGATTTGTAATAGGCTACTTAAAATAACTATTTGCCTTCTTTTTCATAGTATGAGGATGCATAGATTTACAAGTTCATGGTTTTTACTGAATTAACTGAAGATAAATATTTCTATAAATAAACAAGATATTGATTGTTAAGTTGAAGAACAAATAAAAATGTTCAAGTTCTAGTAGTGCAGAAAAGGTAAGAAAAGAAATTTTACACTTTATGTCACACAAAGCAAAGGAAGGCAAAATTTTCTTTCCTAAAAAAGGAAACTTTAACACTCTCATCCACTCATCAACTGTCAGAACAAATCATCTACATATGATGGGATATTATGCAACAAGCAAAGAAAAACACAAACATGAGAACATCTTTTTTTCCTTGTTTTTGGTGCCTGCTATTCCCTTGCAAACTTCTCTCCCATCAAGGCCTTCTGTCTGGAAGTGTCTTCCCTGCAGTAAATCTGCTGGAAGAGTTCCCTACTCCAGTGGACATGGAAAATAAGTGGAAATAGTTCTATGTCTCACCTTTGGCTTTGTTTCTCTAGCAGGCAAGTGTATGTCCAGTACAAGCAAGATGTGATATTTGGACTGATGGTTATTTGCAGAGGGACTGCAGAGGAGAAGGAACATTATCTCCTCCTGTCACTTCATGCACAAGATCCACCAACATAATATCTGAAGCCCAGAAAACACTGAGCCCATGATGAAGAGTACATTATATTTCCAGAAAGTTGAGGAGAAAACTCCAGCTTCTGAGATCATGCACAGCATTGCTGAGCATACACACAGAAATGGGGTGTCAGGTAGAGAAGAGGATTCTTTAGTGCAATAAACAGCTTGCACTGAGTGCAAACGTATCAGACAAATTTCTCTGGAGGACTCACATCCATAGCTCTCAGGATAAAATTTTATTGCATTCCCCCAAGGATGGCATATGGGGGGAAATATGGATGTACTTCTATAATTTTCACAAGGATTTGACAATTATTAATAGTTAGTCCTTAGATAGCACTTTACATTTACAAATCTCTGTATGAGCTGTATTTAATTAATGAAAAGTCCTTAAATACACTGGAGTTGAACTAATGCAGCTTAGAATGACTGATGCATGCAGACAGAAGAATCGTTAACCTTAATGAATGATGATTGGGACAGTGGATGGAACAAGTATTAGAAATATACTTGGACAGCATGTGACAGGCTGGTAAGATAAAAATTCAGGCATTGTACACAAGCTGTTTTGTAATCTTCCAGCTTTTGTTTTCCTGGTGTATTTAAAGTCATGAGATAAGCTGAGATTGCAGTGTGCAGTGATTAGAAGATACGCAGGGCTTGCTCATGGGTCCACAAGCCTTGTTGTCTTTATACACTACCAATACTGCCAGGGAAGTTACTTACTCACTCCTGATGGTTTTAGAGAAGCAGAATCAAATCTACAAGTAACCATCAAATCAAGGTCACTTTTGGGCTTTTGGATATCTAGTATTATGAATGTAATTTTAACATCGGTAATGTCAACATAGAAGAGTCTTAATGAAAGCCCTGAATAAAGGACCAGAACTTGTTTGTGCTGTTATGGTTTTGTGATACGAAATTACTGTGAAACAGTTACCTCTGCAGTCAAGCTGAGAATGATTCTCTTCTGAGTAGAACAGCACTTCAAAACTTTGACCATCATCACCCATTACAAGCACTGCATCCTTACAGAAAACCTGCAACTTACTGGCTCAGTACCCAGCATTGCTTTTTGGAAATACCAGAAACTATCTTAATGTAATATATTTACAAATGCATTTTGAATATCTCCAGAGTGACTGTCAGACAGATCAATTTTTTGGATAAAAGTGACTTTTCAATATTAAAAGAAATGTAAGCAGTCTGCATTTAAATTTTCCTTTAATATATGTCTGTTAAACTTTCTGTGTCTGCTTCAGTGCTTATAAGTAACACCACTGTTCAATGCCCAGATAACCACCATTCATATTTTATCAAATTTTCTTATCCTTAATCCTTGAATTGAGGGAAATGGCAGGCACAGCTGCTTCAGAGATTGAGAGCACAGGCTGCAGAAAAGGACCAAGTCTCATGAGCACTGATGACCTGTGCTGGCACTGAAGCAAAAGCTGTGTTTGACTGACATGTGTTGCCAACTCAGAAGTCTTGAAGAACACTGAAGTCCTCACAAGACTGTAAAAAAACAGTTATTTAACTCTACAAAACCCAATGGTTTTTTGCTCCTTTGTATTCACACTGATTATCTTCCCCCTACAGAAGCAAATGAAGAGGACACAGTTCTCACTCTAAGTATAGGAAGCCTGGTAGCTATGGTAGCAAGTCTTTGCAAGAATGAGCCCTGTTTTGGAAATAGCAGTGCACAGGTTACATAGAGTAAAATAAACACAGATTTGTTTACTAGTAACCTGCTGCAATAAACAGAAATGGTAGAGATTAGGTGTTCCTTTGAGAAACAGGTCTCGTCATATTAATTATGACGGTAGATTATTAATGCTGTGTCAATTTTCTGTTTACAGCTTAAAGAAAAAAATAAGATAATTTATACAACAGAATATGAATGTAAATATACTTATTTTTTTGCTTGGTATCTGTTTCAGTGGGTATTTCAATAAACAAATGAAGATACCATCACCATTATGAGGCAAAGCAGAAGAACTAAACTAAAATCAGAACAGAGAGCTGTCAAACCCTCACCTTTTGCTGCCTGGAGAATGCATAATAAATGCAACATTTTCTTTGAGGAATCAGAAAGTCACATTACACAGTTACCCTTCAATCTTTTTTTCCAGAGTGAGGGTGGAAGATTGTTTAAGATTTTTGGAGAATGTGAAGAATTCAAGATCTGTGAGAAGCCACGTTCATACTTTTGCTCTACTGTAAAAATCATTACATAATTCCAAATGGTCACCTATGAGACATTTGTATTCCAGAACCCTGGGGAAACATACCTAACCCTATTCCACAAAAAATACAAGAGAGGTGAATTCTGAGGCTTTACTATAGCACATATACTCCCACCAAAGTGAGTGAGAAACACAGAGGAAACTGCTTGTTTTATAAATAATGCAACAGTGAAACGTTTTGTTTAAGAGAATGAAACACCAAGTAAGGGGCTAAAGAAATAGCTTATGTTTTTGAAATAAAAAAGAAACCTATGGTTGATCAGACCTCTGTTCTAGCATATGTACAAAAACCCAGTCTTGGTCAATTTGTGCATAGCTGCAAAAGCAGCTCCATCAAGATCCTTAAAACAGTAGTGGGAAAGGTCAGTGTGCAAGAGTGTTACACCATAAAAAGTTCATTTCCTCCTTCTTCTTCTTTTTTTTTTTCCCTGTTTATTCACTTAATTCTTCTCAAAGTCCCTCATCTTTTATCTCTCAAGAGTTTATTGCTCTCTCCTCCTTACCCTGCCTTAGTCTAGATGAGAGTACCAGGGATCTCAGTGGCAGGAACTTTACTCACTAAATTAGGATCTTCAAACTGAAAATGCAATGTATAATTTTATAGCAGTCTGCCCTGCTAGAGACATTAATCATACATTGTTTGTGGGGGCTATGACTTAGTGCTTTATTATAGATAAAATTCTAAAAATAAAAGTATCAGTAGTAAGAACAACCTGGCCAGCTGGGACATGCTGCTGATGTTTGTGATTGGAGGTAAAACGAGAAGCTATGGGGACCAAAATCCATCACCCTGAGGTGTCCCTGGAATGTTTCCCCTGATGTACCCAGTGTCACAGTGAGTCAGCTAACCTGCCTTGATTACCAAAACTATGCCAGCTACCTGGGGTTAGTCAGAGAGAGACCAAAGGAGAAGGTTGCCCCTCCCCACAAGCCATCATTAAATAGGCTGTGGCCCTAAACCCAGAGTGGTGCTGTGGTGGGAGGGCAGCCAGGCCCTCAGGAAGCTCTAGGTGCCCTGGATGATCTACTTCAGTGATGATCCACAGCTCCACACAGCCTGCTTCTTCCTTTTTGCCACCCTCCAGCCACCTTTCTCCTACCTGTGTCACAGGGTGCCACAGCAGCCAACCCCCTGAACAGCCACTGAAGACACAGCCCAAAAATGGCATCTTATGTCCAGGAAAGGGCTGGGGTGCTGGGAGCTTCGTGGCTTTGGGATGTGCTAGCTGGCATGGCAGGGCACACCTCTGTCCCAGCAGTCCAATAGCCTGCCACTCTAACGAGTTTGGCACCACTGGTACCAAGGAGATGCAGGCTGATGCTTCAGAGTCAGCAGTAGGGAGGTGCACATCCAAATTTTTGGAAATCTGATGAGCCTTATCTTTCTGAAGAAATGACCTTTCTCTAGAAACACCTACACTGTTCTGATTAATAATACAGCCACCTTTTAGAAAGGCTGTGAAATGTAATAGGGATGGCTGTATGTTTGCACACAGGTTAAGTGACCTGACCTGACCATACCTCAAGCAGTTGAGTCCATTTCTTCTAGATCTGGGCTAACATTTATTAAATATGGGAATATAACATGGATTGTCAACAAAAGTTTTCACAGCATATAGAATAAGGAAAAAAATAAAGATATAGTTAGAGTGCATACTGGAAAGTGAAGTATTGTTAATCTAGCTAAGCCCTCAGAAAAATCAAAATATTTCGAAGTAGAAAACTTGAAAAGTCAGATTCCTTTAATGGCAACACATCATCAATGATAACAGCATCCTGAGTAGAGTCATTAAGGAGAATACCCATAGTAGGATACTCATAACCTCTTTTTAGATGCAGAACAATCTGGTCATCAGGCAATAATCAGCCCGACAGTAATCACTCCAGATAGCTGAGGGGACCTTTCATAATGCTTTATGAAAGAAGCAGCCTTTTGATGCTCAGCATTTAGCCTTGCTGTTGTCAGGGTGACTGAAAAAGAACTATGCACAGAGTGGGATAAAACAGGAAAGAAAATGATAAGATTTTGTTCATAAAAAATCCCACAGTTTTATAGAAACAAAATATTGTTTTTAAGTCATACAAATCATGCCAAAAATTGCTAGAACTACTTGAAATAAAATGATTTTATGTGAAAGTGAAAGAATACAAAATTTAAAGCAAAGCTGAAGTCTGACATGACAAAATGTTTACAAAAAATGGTATTCTTTATTCTAGTCATCTTTAAATGAGGGAGAAAAAAAAATGCCTTGAATGAAGGAAAAGGAGAAAAATAACAGATAATGACATTTTTGAGTGATTTATCATCTGAACCCCTCTTAAGATCTCATAGCTCCTAGTCTGCAGTTTTGCTGGGTGACAGTATGTGTGACAAGTCCTGTGCAGCAAGTTTCACAGGTATTGAGCTGCAGATCAGATGCTACCATGATGCTGCCCCACTGCTGCACGTCCCACTCTATTACTGACCTAGTGCAAGGTGGCTCACGTGAAAAGCTGTAATGACCCTACACCCTCCTAGAAAGGCATTTCCTTGATTTCAGGTACTAAATTAGAGCAAAGACATTGTGTTTAAGGCCCAGTAATGTAGCACATGGTTTTGAATGAGTCATGTACAAGTAGGACTCTGTTTTATCCCTGAGCAGTGAAGAGGAAGAGAAAGGGGCTTGTATTTTTCCATTCATACTGTAAAAGGCTAAGACATGTTATATTATCTACAACTAGGTGATAAATAGGAGAACTAATGCATATTCTAAACTAAAATGCATCTTGAACATTTAAAAAAAAAAGCTTTCAGAAATGCCAAACATTAGCTGTGCTAACATTTTTGAAATCACCAAAGAAACTTAAAATTGTTCTTCTTTCTTACCTTGTGGTGATGAACCAGCTTGCTGATTGTCTCTGTCATAGCTCTTGTGATATTCAAAGAACTCTGGTCTTATTCCCCATCCAGGATGGAAGTCTGTGGAGCTGCTGCTTTTAAAACACAACACTTTTTCTCTGATAAAAAACAATTTCTGTGAAATCACAAAGCAAGCCATGCAGGTGGAGCATGGTCCCCAGAACTGGCAGTCAGTGGGATGCCAGTATTTGTGTGGGGCTCAGCTTCCATGTCTCTCTGCCACACTTCTCTTGATAGGAATGAAGATGGACCCTCTCTGAACTGGAAGAGCATGACAAAAATAGCTTCTGTTAAGTGCTAAGAATTATAGTCACAGATGTCACATAAAGGCCCACAAAGCAAAGAATAACTAATTTTTCATGGCTGAGCTTGTACAGCATTTGTAAATAGCCCATTAAACAATAAAAGAACAACAAAAATTTAGTGTTTTCTCATAAATAGTGTACCATCCACTTTGTTCACCAGAAGAGCTCTGTGGGTATAAAGCTATGAGGTCACGCAACAAAAAGATTTGCAATCCACACACGGGGAAAAACAAACCCCACACTTTCTACCTCTGTAGTTCTTTACTTGGTGAACATCAGAGCCCTTTAGCACTGTCTGCTCTATACAGTTGCCTTATACATTGCCATTTTCTGACTCAGCACAAGACATACAACCTCACTGAAGGAATAAATACTGTGAAAAGACATATGCCACCAAAGTGAAACAGAAGGAAATACAGAGAAATGGTGCAAATTCACAGAGTGCCTACACATGATTAAGGTCTTGGTAGGCTGCTGTCAACGTTGTCCCCAGACAACGTGTGCTTGCTGGAGGCTGAATTCTTGTCTAGTTCCTGGGCAGCTGAAATGATACGAGGATGGATAAGGAAGATAGGGAAAGGGAGTCAAGCTGGGTCAAAACAAACTCAGGTTACTCAAAGTACATGGTCTGTTTTCTTTTTTTTTTTTTTTGCTAAAATACCTCACTGAAAATGTGTTGTGTGATGACATAAAGAGGGAAATTGCCATCTGCCAGTATCCATTACAGCCAACAGTATTTTCCTATCCAAGCACCAAAAGTGCTTTTGTGCCATATCAACTCAAGCAGCTGGCAATCTTAGTAGAGCAAAATGCTGCTTCAGTGCTTTGACACATGCTTAAATGAAAACACAAGGAAAAGAAACAATGAGAAGATACTGGCAAGTGGTTAGAAACTGGCAAGTCACTGAGCACTGATCTGGGTCTAAAGCCTAGATCCTCCACAGCTCTGGGATGAGTAGATCTGTTGTTTGGTTTGCTCCTTGAAAGAATGCAAAATTCTGCTTCCTTCCCATGCTGAAGGCATCCAGCTAACAGACACTGGAATTGCCTGCAACCCAATTTAGCACATTTTTGTGTATTAGTGTCTTTATGCTCCCCAGTGACTGGTACCAGGATCTGTAATGATTTGCTGCTTACCCCTGAAGATTTCCTCAGTTGCAGGGCAGGAGAATTGCAATTTGGTCCTCGTGGGCATTCACTGGTCTTGCTTGGCATGGATGATGGACCAGTAAATGACATCAAGTATGTCATTCACATCTCAAAAAACTCTTTTAATTCTGGGGCAATTTTTATAAGACAAGTCTACTTGGTCCTGATCTTTCTGATAAATGTTTTAATCAGAGGCTCTGGTTTTGTTTAGATTTTTTTTCATGAATTTCCTAGTGATGTCTTTTTCAATGTCTTGATGGCAAAACCCTCTGAAGCTTCTTGTTTGCTTCTGCTGACATCTCATCCTCAGTAGATCAGGAATGTGTGTGTGTCTGCTTACTGATATAACCAATGTACCTTCAAGCACACGGTGAACTTCCAAAGCTTATTTCTCCACTTTTTAGCTGTCTAATATTCTTATTTTATTTTATTTTTTTACTTTTAACTTTCTCAGACTTCCCTAGTGTCTTAATGTGAACTCCTTTGACATAACATAAGCTAGTGTCTGGTCTGGGAGTCTTTTCCCAGCTACAAAAGGGATAACCTGAAAAAACACTTTTTCCTTGCAAGAAAGGAAAATAGGGCCAGTTTTCACCTTCTTCAAAGGAAGATACCACTTGTTCCTTCTTCTATGTTTTTGCAGGTGTCAAAAAGTGTCTGAGGATTGCCTATCACTGTTCAAGGAGAAGGACAAGGTGTTAAGGAGAATGGTGAAAGTATTTTTGTTTTCCATAGCCTTATATCCCATTTTCAGCATTCTGCTGCAATATAGCTTTTTTCTGACATATGAGAGACACTCTTATAAACAGTTCCACTTTTCAGCCTGAATCCCTTCCTAAACATGAATACAAACTGCAGCTATATCTGCAATTTCAAACACTATTGTTGGAAAAATCTCCTGTTGACACAGAAACTAAAGAGAAACTCTCTTTCTAGAAAAAAAAAAAAAAAGAAAAAAGAAAAAAGAAAAAAAAAAGGTTTCATCTTACTTGAAGAGCCAGAATAATTGAAGCTTTCAAAATATGCCATTCTCTGTCATTTGTAAGCCTCATCTGGGTCTTCATTTCAAATACTATTGGGTATACCTCCTCCTATTCCATGACTGTAAAGACTCCCAGAGCTGAGGATATTGAAGAAGGGGCAGTTTGCTGATAGAACATACTATGAAGGGAATAAAATTTCTTAAACATGGGCTTCTCTTGCCTTTTGGCTTGTTGTGAAGCATCTTCAATAGGGACAGGACTATACATCTAGCAGGGACAAGAGCAGCAGGACATGACTCAAAATTCACAGGAGATTGCTATGTTTCTGGGAGAAAGGCTGAGGGGCAGGAGGTGTGTAGTACCTAAAAAGGTGCAGTATGTCTGTGTGAGTAAGGGGCTGAGCCTTGTAACCTGCACTATATACAGCTTCTTGGCAATTTTTTTTTCTTTTTTTCTTTTTTTCTCAAATTCATTTCCAGCTGCAGTAGTTGATGCTTTGTGTGTTACCCCACAGTGTCTTTTTCTCCAGTAATTTTATTTCAGAAGCCCTTTGTTTTGGACTAGGATTAATCATACTAACAGATGTCTGAAAAATAAGCACCTAGATCTAAATTATCATCCTAATCCCTATAGTCCATATAGCCTCTATCTGTGCTCCATGAACAAAGACAGGCACCCTCAGCTGCTTAAGGTCAAAAGGAAGAATCATTAACTGAAACCCACTAACTGCAGGAGAAACCCAGAGAATTTGCTTAGACTAGATACTCACTTCAAGAAGTTTAAAATTAAATTAGAAGTATCTTCCACTTTGAATAAGACAAATATTTTAAATAAAACCTCCTATGCTCTACTTTTATATTGAGCTCTACTGTTTCTACAAGTTGCAACAGACATCTCACATTTCAAAGGCAATGCAAGTCCTCCACTTACACTTTGGGAAAGTCCACATTTCTTTAATTCATTGCTTTGCTAACTTCCTTATAACCACTAATGGTATGTTTAGATATATCAGTATAAAACCTTCCAACCCATTAGTTAAGGGAGGTGCATTCACATGTCTACAAACACAAACAATGCTGTCTCTGCAGGTGTTGATTAGACTTTGAATGAGGAAGGGAAAATTTGGTATTAGATTCCTGGAATGATATGAAGACCTTAATTTAAAAAACTCATTTATGAAGTGAACACCTACTGTCTGTGATTTTACTTGTGAATTGACACAACTTATGGTACACCTCTGTAGACTCTGTCTTTCAGCTACAAGCCAGGGAGATCTAATGCTAAGCAGAGTATTCCCAAACAGGAATTGGAAAGACTCTCTGCTGGGTGAGACAATTCAGTAGCTCCACAGACACAGATAGAGAAGAAAACATTTACAAATCATTCAGAGAGAGAAGCAATTCACAGTGACAAATTAATTGTATGATAAGATTCTATTTTTATAGAATCTGCCAAGTGAATTTGGTACAATACAACATTGAATATGTTTCAATTCACTTAGTTACCCACCTGGCCTAACCATCTGGTCATTTGTTGCTAAGTTTTAGTAATAAAACATTAATGTTAAAATGCAAAGAAAAAGATGAAATCACCTTGGTGCTCGTGCACTGACAGATACGCCTCACCCCTTTTTGGATTTGGTAGGTAGAAAATCAGTATATAAATTCCCCCCTCTGTCTAAAACAAAGATTAATTGTCCCTCAAGATATATGTTGATTCTGGCAAGCAATTTCCACACGAAAAGTGACTATCTGTTCAACTACAAACTTTCATAATAAACTTTCTTTTCTCTGCAGCAGGAAGTCTGCAATGTTTGTCAAAGTAAATAAATGCAAAGCTGCTAACAGCTTACACGTGAAGACCTCTTTCCAAATTTCCAGCAATAAACTCTTTCCAAAAAGATTCTCTCAGGAAAATGGATCTGTCATTTAGTAAATATAATTATCTCAGAGTGTGTCTTGATTTGCTTTATTGATAAACTCTATTGGCAAGGCATGTGAAACACTAGCACAGAGAAACAGGAAGCTATTAATAATAATGAAAACCTTTCAGAAAAAAACCCCAAATCAATCTATGACATGTGCAAATAAATTAACCCAGAAAAACCATACACAAAAGGTCTGTATGAAAATAATGTGTTGAATTGTAAAAAGTTTTTGGTGATACCAATTATTTTTTATAGTAATACCAAAGACATAAGTAGTGAAACCAAAATTATTCTCCTTCCCACACATTTTCTTTAAACACATATAGAATCTCCTACAGTAATAAATAGATACCAAATATGGCACTGTGTCAATAAGGCTTGACTGTACATCCACTACATACCAGTAAAAATGAAAATGGACCTCAAGCCACCTGATAGCAGGCACTTGCTTTTGTGACAGCCACATAGAAAACCTCTTCCTTAGCTGATATGTTTACCACATTCTCTCCAACCCTTTATGTTCCATGTGTCAGTTTTCAACAGGTCCTTCCTAAATCCCACCCTTGTGACAGGTTGTCCAGATTATTCCTCCTGCCAATACAGTTCTGAGTAATTTAACTCTTGCTAGCTCACAGGCAGTGATGCTATAAAATAGTCACTGAGATGAGTAAAACATGAAGTACAGTATAGAGAGGCAGCCAGTGTCAGATATAGGACTTCAATGAAAGGACACAGTAACTTAACTTCTTAGATATTCAATCCTGTTAACTTTGTCCAGAAGCCAGATGCCCACCCAGTTGCTCTATCACTCTCCCTCCTCCACAGAGGCAGGGGGAGAAAATAGGATGATAAAGCTAGAGGGCTGAGATAAAGAAAAGGGCATTTTTTACCAGCTACCATCAAGGGAAAAGCAGACTCAGCCTGGGGATAATTAATTTGCTGACAGTTAAAATAGATTTGAGTAGGGAGAAACAAATTAAAAAAAAAAACAAAAACAGTTCTTTCCCCCTTCCCACATCCCCACTTTTTTTCCCAGGCTCAAAAGTCCTCTTTTATAATATCCAACTCCTCTGTGTCTCTCCAAGCAGCACAAGGAGCTGTGCTGTCACCAGTGTCCACCTGAGGCTGATGGGCTCAGCTGTGTCCTGCAGTGGGCCCATTGCAGAGATGGCTGGAACTGGCTGTGGCTGGGGCAGGGCAGCCACTAACCTCTTCTTAACAAGAGTTTTTAATAAGACCTAAATCTAATATAAGCCCCTCAACATACCCCTGACAACATCTTGCCACTTGCACCTAATATGCATGCAATCAGTTTTACTTCATGTTTTTAGCAGCTGAACCTCAGTTTAACAAAATAATAAGGGGAAAGAGGTAGGGAGTTTGCATTGCACTAACAAAGCAGCAATCTCTAGGACACACTATGTGGAGAAAAACAGTTTATTCTTCCTTACTGACCTTCACTGTCATTAATAGGCGTAATGCAAAACAGTATTCAGCAGCCTCTTACCAGTATTTACACAACTCAGCTTAAAAAGCATTTAGGATCTTGTAATCTGCTTTTTGATTAACCTTACTGTGCCTTTGCAATGACACCTGTCATTACCAGTACTGTTCCCTGGCACAGGACCCAACGTACCATTTGCAAAGGTAGCTATGCCTCAGTCAAGGCAGGATGCAGCCAGAAAACAAGAGAAAACAACACTAAAAAGTGCTGAATTTGAGTTTAGTATCTGCAGCATATGCAGGATCCCATTGAGTCCAGCAAGATGAAGTCCTTCTAACTCCCTTCTGATTTACTGCCTTCTCCTCCTAGAGCAAAAACAAATATCTAGTACCCCTTAAATTAAGTTGATGGGAATTTCTTGGCTTTAGGGATTTTGAAAACTATACCCTAGCTTTCCCAATTGAATATCTGCAATGGTTTTGGGTTTTTTTGGTTTTTTTGTTTGTTTGTTTTTTTAATGAGCACTCATATATTGGTTTATATTTACAACATCTGGCTATGAGAATTTTTAATATAAACCTGTTCCAAGTAAACCCAACATCTATCATTATAAATAGGTTTGTATGGATGCAAAGCTTTCCCTCTAAGGATATCAAACATGTCTTATTTTCAGTGCCTATAGTTTATCCCTAGGGAGCTCCTCTCTCTATAATCCTGAAGGAGGTCAGAGGTTTGCCTGGCTTAGCATCGAGATACATGGGCAAATGCAGTCAAGACTATGCCTGAATGATTTTGATTTACAAAACTAGGTTGGAGATACCCATCTGCCTCGTGAGGAGTGAACAGCAACTGCTCAATAGCAGCTTGTTGCTTCTTTTAAAATTACCCTTTCTGTGTAGGGGGTAAATACATTAGATATTGCAAGGTCAGTGCTTATACTGGGGAAATATGTTTTGTTTCTTTACAACATGTATACGTCTCTACTCTTGGGTGCACTCTTGGGACAGCATTACTTAATCCTAGTGAAATATGTTGTTGGATTTATTTTCTCCCTTCAGCTACATCCTCCTCTTCAGCTCAGGTTTACAAGTGCATCTGTTTTCCTCCTTGTATGCAGAGTCAGACCCTATGTCCTTTGAGTTTCCTCTGTCCTTCTGGAATAGCTGTGTTTTCTGGTTAATCTGAACACTTGCATATTCCATCATTTGACCAAGGGTATGCTTTTTTAACCCTTATCTGGGCTTCAAGTAACAGGAAAGGTATTTTAGAAGGAAAATCTTAATTCCCACTGAAACATGCAGTTAAACATCTGTTTAAAGAAAAAGTGTCCAGATGTTTGGTGCAGGGCACTATGGTTTTGAATTGCAATCACTTAATGCAACATGGGAGAGAGGATCTCACTTCCAGAGTCAACTCTTTCTGCTGCAGCCTAAATCCACCCTGTGCTGGCAATGCAGAGGAAGCATCACCCCAGGCAGAATGCAGATACTTGCCCTCTGGCCTTCGGGCAATGGGTCTTGCAGAAGCTGAAGGATTTCTCCTGCCTGCAGGATTTTTACACTGTCTACCTTCCTGCTGTGCTATCTCCCCTCTACTTGCACATGCTCTTCAATGAAGATGGCTATAAAAAAACTAACAAAACTGCAGCAGAAGTGCAGCTGTAATGTGATGCCCTTCTCTGTTTTATTGCTGCTGATAATAATTAGTCATTTGTTGGGTCACTGATATTACAGCTACCTTTTTCTGAAGAGAATGAACTGCTTATTTGAGTCTTTTTAAATGTTTTGGTCAGACTAAACCACTGATCTTGTTATAAGGCTTTTATGTAGATTATTACCAACAACATTAGCATATTAATTATTCCTCTGTGAATTCCTAAAATGTTAATTTGCCACCTACTGCTAATTAAAGAGGGCACAGCTATGTAACTAGGTAGAGACTACAGTCCCATATCCACCCAAATTTTCTGTTACCTGAGAAATAAATGAACTTTCATTACTTTTTTGATACTGAGCTGAAAGGACTACCTGCCTTGACTCATCAACACATAGTGGCTTATAAAATAACATTTTTTAAAAATCACCACAACAGTATTTAGAGTCCCAACTCCTTTATAAGCACAGCAGACAAACTGTATAGAACATGTCAAGCAAGCAGAATCCCCCTGGCTTCAGTACTGCTGCACCTGCTAAAGAAAATACAGTCCTAAAACACATCTGACACACTATATGTTCACATTAAATCAGTGTTCATTTCCAGGTCTTCTTTGGGTTGTACTAGTATTGCACTCACAGCATAGAGTTATACCATTCCTACATCAGCTGTACAGTTTGAAACTAGATAGAGAATCATTATTAATACTTTATGGGCAAAAGAACTGCACTTCTTTTTTAAAGTAATTTATCTGAGTATCACATTCCACTTGGTATTTAGTTCCAAAGCTGAGTGCTGTAGTTTATCAATTCCACAATATATTGTTGTATTACAATACAAGAAAATACAAGAAACAAAAACAAAAAACCAAAACACACACACCAAAAATCCAACACACCAGTATATCTCTTCTCACATATTCAACTGGTTTTAAGACTATAGCCAAAGGAGATCTTTTCAGTCAAAGCTGTGTTTGATCCTGCTGAGAGCCATAAACCTCCCTGGCTTTAATTGCTCTGCCAGAGTACCCTTATTTAGCTGCTATGAAAGCATAACATGAATGCACTTATGGGGAAGCTAAGTTTGTATCTGGCTCTACTCAACTGCAGTAAGCTCTTGGCTTAGTGTGGCTGAACTGCTCTCTCTGCATGCCAGCCCCTCTCTGCCTGCTGGCACTGACATTGCTGTGCTCCTCAGTGCTGCTGTGGTTTGCTGCTGCTTCTCCTCCTCCTCTCCCTGCAGCATGTGGAAGACAGAAACACAGAGACTGGAACAGAGGAGATGTACAACTGTATATGCCTCTAATCCAGGTTATAAAAGACACAGAGCAACCAAAATCCAATTTAAGCATGACAAACAATATGGGTCCTGGAGCACTTTGGAGCCCACATTTTTCCCTGCGTATGAAGTCTCAACCAGTTCCCACCCACATCAGGGGGAGCTTAGCTTGTAAACTTCCCTCTCAAGACAACAGAGAAACTGAATGAATTGTGACCACATGGTTGTCACTCTAATAACTAGCATTTGGTACAGCCTTGACAGTATGTTTAATCCTCCAGATTTCCCAAAGCTGTTGGCACCAAACTTGATGGCTTCACCCTGCTTTGGCCATAATCCCTGAGCAAGAAGATTGTATATAAGGAACCGACTGTACCTCTGGGATGTGTGGGGTTGTCCTGCTCCTTATTTGTTCAGACTTGATGTAATTTGCTTTCCTGCATCCTCCCCGTGCTCCATCTTGGGGGAATACCAGCTAGCAGAGTTTGCCTTCTTCCCCTCTTCCCAAGGACTATAGGCAAGTCATTCCTGCAAGGCAGGGTAAGAGTGCTTCCTGCACTCCTCAGTCCTAGAAGGGGGATGTCTCACTTGAAAATACTCCAGCCCTTGAAGTACATCTGTTCAGGAACTAAAGCTTGAGGGAGAATAGCCTCAGCATCTGCAGAATGAAATTTTTGACTATTAAATGAGAATATATTTAGAGTTCAGTTCTGGAAAGGGTGGGGAATAATGTCGAAGAGACAAAACTGACACAAAAAGGGAGAAGGTTGCAGCTAATGTATGCATAATGCAAGCCTTAACTCTCTCTCCTGGGACAAACTGAACATGAAGCTACCCAAAGCAAAAGAAAGAAGCCCATTTGCATAGCAAAAATGTGAAGACCTAAGCACACAGTGATGGTTCAGCCACTTTCAGGGTTCTGGGTGAATTGTGTGCTGTTTCCTCTGGTGGTCGACAGTTTCAAGTTCCTCATGGAAGGAAAGAGAGAAAGAGGGGATGGGGGATATGAGATGCATCCAAGGAGAGTTGAGTCTTTTTACTTCTCCTGTGGTCCTTGGCTTGCAAATGTGCTTCCCTTTGGTGACATGTTCCCATTCCAGGCCTTGCTTTTGCTCCAGGCTGGGAGTAACTTGGCAGCAGATCAAGCCATCAAGCACACTTTCATTAATTCAGGGCTGAGCATCTTTGGCATCAATTCTAACCTTGTCCCCTGATACAGAAGAGCTCTCCAGTCCCCACATGCCCAGGTGGCACAAAGGCCTGCTGCTTGGCACCTCTTAGTCCATATTCAATAAACATGATGGAGCAGAAATGGCCTGGGTATATTAGTAACACTGCCATTATAGGACTCACTGAGCTGCCTGCACTGTGAGCAATGTGAGGAGTCAAAAATCTAGCATTTCAAGAATGGTGCCCAGGAGAATACAATGTGTCTGGCATCCAACATTGAGATTATCACTGCCTGTGGACTTCTCACCAAGGAGCTGACATCACTGCTCCCCACTTTTCCATACAAGGCCACAAGAAAAGCTAGGAGAAGATGGTTGAGGACCAGGGCAACAATCTGCTCATGAGATACATCTGAGACAGCTAAGCACAACACACTGTTGTTCTCTGCAAGTCTGTATCTTGTGGCATCTTTTGCACCTGTATAAAATGGACTCTTTCTGATCTGGCAGCAGTTTCCCAATCATAGGTATGAGTACTGAGGACTACAGCAGAGATCAGGTCAAAGAAGATTCACTTTCTCATATGTGATTCAATTTCCCTCAGGTCTTTCTTGTTCTCATCAAATAGCCTTTAGAATTCTAATTTCTGTTCCACTTTAAGGAATACAAATAAATACTTCATGGCTCATGATACTCTGTGGTTCATTTAGTAACTATTTGTTGTAATGAAATTAGTCTTTTTTTTTTTTTTTTAAATTGCTGAAAGCTAATGCTTCTAAATAATGGATAGACCAGAACATAAGTCTTAAAATAATTACTACCATAATAGCATTTGTAGTGTGCAGCAAACACCTTCCAGCTGTAGCCTATCCCTCCTGCTTGCCTGCACCTTGAAGTGCAAAGGCTTTTTTTTTTTCAGTATGAGGGGCTCTGAAACACCCTGCCTTGTTGCTATTGAGGTTAATTGATTAATTACAATACTCACAAATACAATACATCTATTTCATGTAGCCCCTTTCTCCTCTCCTGGACAGTACCATACAGACTGTGTTCTCTCTGCAAAGTATATTAGCAGCGTGGGCTTTGTGCAATGCAGTTGACATCCTGCTAGTGCATACCCTCATTAGGCAAATCCCAAGCATAACTCAGAAGCTAATGAGAAAGGTTATAGATGCATGAACAAGGTCACTGATAAGAATATAGTCACAAATCATCTAATTAGGAAGAGAAAAAAAAAATATCCTGGCAAGCTCTTCTATATTTCTGTTGTACAAGTGACCCTCTGCAGTGAGGTGCCAGCAATTGCTTCTCTTTCCCCTACCTGTATGGATGGTTGCCAAAGTACATCACTCAGCCTTGGGGCCCAAGAAGAGAGGAAGGAGCAGGAACTCGTGAATTCTAGTGTTTTGATCCAGTATGGACAATCCATTTGTGATTCTGGACATATCTCTTCAAGCTTGCTTCTCCTCTACCCTGAAGAGTTGCTCCCCTTCCAAGTCAGTCTCATTCTTCACTCCAATTTTGTCAAAGGACATGGACAGGGGTACAGCACTCACTATACTGGATGAAAACTCCACAGAAACAGAGAGAAACATTTAATTTTCATCAAATCAAACTTCAATATATGAGAATTAGGGTCATTAAAACTCACTTCTCATACCATTAGGAATTTCTGATTTCTCCAGGTTATGTTTGCTTGCTTAGAACCAGGACAGAAAAATAGACATGCTGGCATTCACTATGAGACCAAATAAAAATTACACTTCAATCTGACATTGTGATGGAATCCAGAAGTTACATGATTCTGTCATTCTATAGGAAATGTAAAGCTGACATAATCCACTCCTTATTTCAGAAAATCCTCTACATTTCCACTGGGTTTAAAAAAAAAAAATAAAAAATTAAAATCTCTCAGTTGCATTAAACAAAATTCTATTTAACCAAGAGTTTTCAGTTTAACTGAATCGGCATCTTTTGAGAAAGAAAAATTACCTTCAGAAAAGTTTTGATAAACTACAAAGAAATGCAAAATAATGAAATCTTCTGTGTATGCAGTGTACTCTAAGTGCAGCCTTATTGCTAAATGGGCAGAAGATTTATTCTAATAGTGAGAATGTATGTTAATATGTAAACTAGTACAACCTTATCCTGTTATGAGTTTATAATACAAATAATTTGTTAATAATGATGTGGTGTACACACAGGTACAATAATATGTATACACACGTGTAAAATATACATATTGAGCACATGTATTTATAATAGACATACAAATGTATGACTAGATATAAAATTCATAATCAGTCATACTGAATGTGTTTATATAAAATGAGTATATGTGTATATATATATGTACATGTACTTTTTGCAGCAAGGGAATGATGCCTTGAAAGCAGTATTATACAACAAGAATAGGGTCTTAAAATAAAGATTTCTTCCTCCTCTCCATTAATATTCACTAAATACTGCTCACTCTTGCTCAGTACAGCAGAATTCCCTACCATCTCCCATCCAGTGAGGCAACTTCATTCTCTCTTGGCTTTTTCAAGGTTACTCTCTGCCTGAACAAATGATACCCATGCTGTCTTTTCCCAACTTCAACAGAAATTGCCTTGTCCTTCATGATCAGTTTGCAAATGTGTATGCACTAATAAATAAGAAGACTGCTCATTGAGACAGCATCCTTCACAGAAGTGTTTTCCATTTCAGTAGAATTAATAGCAACATCAAACAAAACCCCTGCCAGCTGGGATAGAAAAGCTCAAACCCACATTGACTGCCCTAACAGAAAAAAACACAAAACAAAATGAACCAAAAATAAGGTACGGAATAAACATGGAAAACTTACATATATGCTTCTGAAGAATTTAACTGAAGATCATTTGTAGCCTGGTAGCCAAGTGCATGGGCAGCCACGTTGAAACACAATCTTTTTTGGGTGACCTGATGTCAGGTACCCCCCTACTCACACAGGCACATGGCATCACACATACTGTAGACTTGCTGGTGGCAGGGATTGCCCCTGAGACACAGAGTGTATTTGGTTCTCCAAATAGTCAGCAACATACAAATACTGTCCCAGAATATTAAGTCTTGTCCTCAGGCAGCTCTCGTATCTCTTCATGGGGGAAAGGAGAAGGGACAATGCTCATGGCTGATGCATAAGGAACCATTTGGTAAATTCTGCTGAGGTCCACAAGAGTGGATTTGCAAGACTTTCACTCCCTGCTGTAAAGTGACTGGGTGCTCAGTTAGGTTTAAGTACTCCAGAGGCCTTGGCAAAGAGTAGCCCTGAGGGTCTGCAGATGTACTCAGCTGCTGCTCTATGGTTTAAGCCTGACCCTGCTGCTAATTACAACCAAGTTTTAAAGCAATAGGAAAATCAAGTTAAAAAGTAACAAGAACCAATTCAATGTTAGCAGTGCTTCAGAGCCCAAGTCCCAGTTGTAATTGAAAAAAATCATTAGTCTAAGAACAAAATGGGTATTTTCCATTTTCAAATATCTGCATGCTTCTTGGATTCATCATGCATTTCACCTACCAAGTACATTATTTAGCCAGAAAAATGGCAGAACAAAAGATTACCTCTAGAAAAATCATGTTTGTCTTGAATGGCAAGTGCCACAATTAGTGCTGCTCAGAAGTTCAGTGGCTTGGTGGAGTCACAGCAGCCAAAAGTCACCACTGCAGTAAACAGCTTGATGGTAAAGAAGTATGATAAAGGACAGGGTGATGGAGAAAGCAGCTCCCAGGAACCTGCTGATCATATGTCAGCAGCAACTTGCTTGGCAGACTCTAGTATATATAAATAAATTACTTTGCATATGATTAGTTCTTATTCGAATTAAACTATGAAATAAAGTAGGAGGTTCATTGGTGCAGAGTAAGACAAAGAGTGAAGAATCCCACCTGACAGACACAGGTTTGTGGAAACTTCATGAACTCTGAGTTACCTGTGGAGGTTTGCAACCACCTCACTAATGTGCAGCTCCCAGTTGAGGTAATTTCAGGATACCCCATTTATTCTCTGTAATTTTTAAGAAAACTGAGACATATTTAGAGGATGAGGTTCCTACTGATTTTTTTAGTAACAGAAAAGGATAAACATTATCTTTTGAGGTTTGGAAAAATAAGACCACTGTATATTAAGTTCAGACTGTGATCTCAGTGTTCTTTGCTCTGATTTTTGGTTTTGTTTTGGTTTTTTTTTGTTTGTTTGTTTGTTTGGGGTTTGTTTTGTGTGTGTATTATTTTTTGTTAGTTGTTGGGGTTTTTTTTATAACAAAATACTTCAGCATTTATTTAGATCTAT
>VYZU01017370.1:103185-134363 GCA_013401355.1 Ceyx cyanopectus | reverse complement strand
GCCAAGGGAAGTTTATGATGGAATAACTGAACTCCCTTTTTTTTTTTTTTGGATAATAGATAATGGATAAATGGATTTTTGGATAATATAAAGCAGAGATAGATGAAAGATCTGATTTGTTTGGTAAGGAATGATGGGATTCATCTGAATAAATACACGTGTCTGCTCTGGAAATATCTATTTCTAAACTAATCACCCCATGCTCCCCTTATAGTCATGTCAAAAAATAGTTCCTTTGAGGGGATGATTCATGCCATCCTAGAGTAAATGTCTCAAATAAGGCAGATGAATCACACCTACAAGTGCTTATTTCTCTCCATCAGCTGCAAAGTTAGCCAGGAGTGACTAGCTCAGTTGTAGATGACCACCCTGAAGACATCTGAAGTTAAGTGAGAATGATCCCACTGAGACTAATTTATGAGTAAAACATCTGAAATGCTGAAATGATGCCCGGAGGAAAGTGCTCATTAATAAGATAGAGGTACAAACTTTTCAGATAGTTAGGGAGCTGTTTAAAGTGAAGATGAAAATGGGCTATGTTGGAAAAAAAAAAATGTGTTGAAGGGAACTACTAGAAGCATTTTTTTTTTCACACAAATCAGCCTTGGAGTGGATCTCAGTATTTTCTTTAATGATTTTGGCATGAGAAGGAGGATTGAACTAATGATATCTGCTATAGAACTGGGATGCACTGTCAATACAGAAGAGAGCTAGGATGTCACACAGGAAAAAATGAGATAACCTTCAGAACAGTGGGAATAATAATTTAATACCACAAAGTGCAAATATTGCAGTGGGACAATGGAAATGTTGCCCAGGTGCATAAAGTGAATTTTGACAGAACACAGATGTCTAATTCTAATGGGAAAATTAAAGAAGTTAAATCTGTTCAATCATCTGTGTGCCTAAAAAGCTTTTTTTTGTGCCTAAAGTTTTTCTTTTCTGTATAGTCGAGTTGCTACTGTGTCTGAGATGAAACTTATTCCCTGCCTGGGCCTTCTGGGGAGTCACAGTCTGAGGCCCCTGAAGATTGCTGTTTTTCTTAGCATATTCCAGCTATACCTAACAAATTAACTGTCAGTATTGCCACATTTCAAAAGAATCTGATAGAAGCAGAATGGACAGGACTATTTTCTGGTTAATGATGTAATTGTTTGCCTGAGAGCTTTGCAGAAGTTTGCCATCTGGTTATCTTCGTTCTTCAAGGGCAGCAAGGAATTGAGGAGTCAGTGAGGCCCGGGTAGGCCCAGATCACTTTAGGAAGCTCTTGCTCACCAGCATTAGGGTTTTTTTTTTTGCCAAGGAAATTTAGGATTAGCTTGGTTACTCCCTGTTACTTGCATGAACACTTGTATTAAGAGATGAGGAGTTAAAGTTCCTTTCTGCCACTGGGCAGTCACAAACCTGAACCCTGCTCACTGTCAGAAAATGAAAGCCTAGTGTCCTATTGATCTAGTGAATGTTCGAACAATAATTCTACTCCTGAAGTCAGGAAAATTGCTTTATGGTCATCTTCTCAACCTGACAAGCCAAGGACAGGGAAATGAAATGTTGAAAGGTTGCCTGGAGAGGCTGTAGATGCCTCATCCCTTAAAACAATCCAGTCAGGTTAAAGGGCTCTGAGCAACCTGATCTTGTTGAAAATACCCCTCGTTGCTCACTTGGCATTGCTCATGGTACAGTTTAGAGATGCTCCACTCAGTGGATTGGCTGTGCAAACACCATAAAATCCATATACTTTTTTTTCTTCTAGTCTGCANGCCAAGGGAAGTTTATGATGGAATAACTGAACTCCCTTTTTTTTTTTTTTGGATAATAGATAATGGATAAATGGATTTTTGGATAATATAAAGCAGAGATAGATGAAAGATCTGATTTGTTTGGTAAGGAATGATGGGATTCATCTGAATAAATACACGTGTCTGCTCTGGAAATATCTATTTCTAAACTAATCACCCCATGCTCCCCTTATAGTCATGTCAAAAAATAGTTCCTTTGAGGGGATGATTCATGCCATCCTAGAGTAAATGTCTCAAATAAGGCAGATGAATCACACCTACAAGTGCTTATTTCTCTCCATCAGCTGCAAAGTTAGCCAGGAGTGACTAGCTCAGTTGTAGATGACCACCCTGAAGACATCTGAAGTTAAGTGAGAATGATCCCACTGAGACTAATTTATGAGTAAAACATCTGAAATGCTGAAATGATGCCCGGAGGAAAGTGCTCATTAATAAGATAGAGGTACAAACTTTTCAGATAGTTAGGGAGCTGTTTAAAGTGAAGATGAAAATGGGCTATGTTGGAAAAAAAAAAATGTGTTGAAGGGAACTACTAGAAGCATTTTTTTTTTCACACAAATCAGCCTTGGAGTGGATCTCAGTATTTTCTTTAATGATTTTGGCATGAGAAGGAGGATTGAACTAATGATATCTGCTATAGAACTGGGATGCACTGTCAATACAGAAGAGAGCTAGGATGTCACACAGGAAAAAATGAGATAACCTTCAGAACAGTGGGAATAATAATTTAATACCACAAAGTGCAAATATTGCAGTGGGACAATGGAAATGTTGCCCAGGTGCATAAAGTGAATTTTGACAGAACACAGATGTCTAATTCTAATGGGAAAATTAAAGAAGTTAAATCTGTTCAATCATCTGTGTGCCTAAAAAGCTTTTTTTTGTGCCTAAAGTTTTTCTTTTCTGTATAGTCGAGTTGCTACTGTGTCTGAGATGAAACTTATTCCCTGCCTGGGCCTTCTGGGGAGTCACAGTCTGAGGCCCCTGAAGATTGCTGTTTTTCTTAGCATATTCCAGCTATACCTAACAAATTAACTGTCAGTATTGCCACATTTCAAAAGAATCTGATAGAAGCAGAATGGACAGGACTATTTTCTGGTTAATGATGTAATTGTTTGCCTGAGAGCTTTGCAGAAGTTTGCCATCTGGTTATCTTCGTTCTTCAAGGGCAGCAAGGAATTGAGGAGTCAGTGAGGCCCGGGTAGGCCCAGATCACTTTAGGAAGCTCTTGCTCACCAGCATTAGGGTTTTTTTTTTTGCCAAGGAAATTTAGGATTAGCTTGGTTACTCCCTGTTACTTGCATGAACACTTGTATTAAGAGATGAGGAGTTAAAGTTCCTTTCTGCCACTGGGCAGTCACAAACCTGAACCCTGCTCACTGTCAGAAAATGAAAGCCTAGTGTCCTATTGATCTAGTGAATGTTCGAACAATAATTCTACTCCTGAAGTCAGGAAAATTGCTTTATGGTCATCTTCTCAACCTGACAAGCCAAGGACAGGGAAATGAAATGTTGAAAGGTTGCCTGGAGAGGCTGTAGATGCCTCATCCCTTAAAACAATCCAGTCAGGTTAAAGGGCTCTGAGCAACCTGATCTTGTTGAAAATACCCCTCGTTGCTCACTTGGCATTGCTCATGGTACAGTTTAGAGATGCTCCACTCAGTGGATTGGCTGTGCAAACACCATAAAATCCATATACTTTTTTTTCTTCTAGTCTGCAGACACCTGACTCAGCATTTTGGAGCCCACTCTTGCATTTTGTGAATCATGTCTAAGTGATGGAGTGTGGAAAATCACATTATTTTAGACAAATGAGCTATCAAAGGTGTCCCAGCACTTTCAGATGCAGGGATCTGGTAACTAGCAACTCGGTCCTGGTGAGAGTAGAGCCAAGAGCAGATGGTGAAATACCCTGGACCACTCTGACATGGCATCCTGCTCTGCACATGGCATAGAGCAAAAAAGTGCAGACATCTGGATTTCAGCTCATTTGTAAAACTCCCCTTCCTGCTTCTCAGAAGAGATGAATTCTACTTTCATTTACAAATTGTTGACAGGAAACATCAGCTTCAAATTGATGAACTGGAGTTCTGTTTCTCTGTCTTCTGTTTCTTCCAAAATTTAATTGGGAGGAAGATAACCTTTTCTTTTTTTGCACATCAACCTTCTGTTTTCTTAAGCAGAACATTTTATTGCCCTATTTTTTGTCATAATCTTTTCAGTGTCAGAACTCATTTTTTCAATCAGTCACCTGCAGGCAGTAAGGGCAACGGTTTTGTTGCATGATGATTGATGAGGGTGAACAAAGAATGACATCTTTTGTGTGTCTTCTATTGCAGCAACTACTGAAGCTGGATGTAACCCAAGATGTGAGCACACAGAAAATTATGGCTCTGGTGTTTAAAACAAAACAAAAGAAAACAAGATCAACCAAAACACAATGCAACTGAACAAAACAATCCTTCAACCAATTTAAAAGCAAGTGAGACAAAACCAGCATAGGGAGGATGATTCATACTCATCCCTACTGGGTATATATTTTGGAGGAGAATTTGTAATACCCGGAGCTATTTTCCTTCTTTTGCTCACTTCTCATCTGTAGCAGCAAACATCCCTACTGTGTGTTTTGGGTTCTGAGGAGGAGGGCATTCTGTGGCTCTGTGTGGAGGCCTTGGATGGGGGCCAGCTATCAGTGGAATAGATGATATTTAACATCATTTCCTTGTTCTTTTTTTCACTTCACATCACTCCTGGCACTGTTGTAGCAGAGTTCAGAGGAGCAAGCTGCCTTTTATGTCATGCTACAATAGAAGTCCAGTTAATTTTTTTTCCTTTTAAATTTTTTTTTCTCCACTGTCATTTGCCATTTTCTTCTTCCTCACAACTCACCAGTTGTTTTTTTTTCAGAAAGGCTTAGGTAAAAAATTGAACACACTTTGTAACTGCTGTCAGGCCTTTGGAAATGCCAGCTATTCCCACGAATTCTGCACAAATCTGGCCTCTCTCCAGGAGAATGGACTGAAGCACTGGAGAAGGTCAAGGAAAACATCATTTTTCATGTTACACTCCTACACTGACCACAACTGCTCTGCTCTCACCTTTCCTGTGGTAGTTGCTCTCCACTGCCCTAAGCTATAGACCTCAAGCTGATAGATGGAGATGAACTTTCAGGTTTGCAGACACAAGCTGCCTGCTGTTCCTGTCAGTTGCGGGGGAAACTGGGTTGTTCCTGGCTGTGGGCAGCAGATGTTCATGAAGCAACTGCCAAAACAGCATTTGGGGAAACAATACATGTGTTATTTGGCATCAGAGGATTAGGGGAGCCAATGGGTTGCCCACTTCTTAGCTCAACACTGTGATGTACAATGAAGTGGAAGTGCACAGTCTCAAAGTCCAGCAGCCAGTGATTTAGGAATGATTTCCCAGACCTGTCAGTTGTGTGTCCCGTGCAAAAGCCAAGTGGAAATTATTCCAAGCTAGTGTGGGGTATGTATAATGAACGGAAAAAAAAGGGAAAAAAAACCCTTGAAGTGTTAGTGTATATAAAAGAATTACTGGTTATCCACTAGTAGAGAGGAATGCCCTTTTTCCTCTCCCCCAGGCTGACTGTATCAACCCTTACTCTTGGGAACACTTGACAGTCACAACCATGTTTTATCCAGAGAGCTAGGAAATCTCCCTACCTCTTTTCTTTTATTCACACATGGCATGTTAGAGTTGTAACTTGTTTAAGATCTTCTATAAAATAGTTTAAAGTGTAGTTGGAAGCAAAAGGTTACATTTGGCTTCCCTTTTTTTAACACTACTATTCAATCTAAAACTGAAATAAAAGCAAATTGGTCGAGCTGTAATATTTAAAGTGTTAATAAAAGCTGGAAAATTCAGAACTGGGATTTAATGGCCAGGATGAGTGCTGCAGAAGTTTTCACATATTAAGAGGTTTTCACACAACTGGAATGTTCATAAGCCTGGATTCTCACTGGGAATTTAAACCCCCTGATATCTGCTGAGAGGGCAGGGGATAAATAGTCCAGGAGATTTCTGGAGTGCATTCATAATCCAGATGGTCATGGAGCTGACAACAGGAGATGCTCTGATAGATCTGATATTCACAAACAAGGAAGAATTGTCTGGGGATGGGAAGATTGGGGTTGCCTTTGCTGTGTTAATGAGCTAGTGGAGTTTACAAGGTTCCTTCTCTGGGTTTCCTCCAGGTTCCTGAAAGAAAACAAATGTCAATCCTGTCTCAAGAAAGAGAATCCAGGGAACTGCAAACTGATTGGTCTCAACTCCATCCCTGGGAATGTGTTGGAGCAATGAATCCTGAAACACATTTCCTAACATATTTAAGGACAAGAAGGTGATTTGGAGCTGATAGCAGGGATTTATAAAGGGGAAATCACACAACATAAACCTGATACTTCTGTGATGAGTTGACTGAGCTCAGTGGACAAGTAGAGAGTAGTGAAAGTTGTTTATCTTGATTTTAGCAAGGCTTTCAAACTTGTCTTCCCTAACACCCTATTAGACAAAATGATGAAATACAGACTAGTTAAATGAACAGTAGGGTGCCCCGAAACCTGGATTAAATACCAGTCTCCAAGGGTTGCAATCAGCAGCACAGTGTCTCAAGGATGACAGTGGACCATTGGTACTGGGGGAAAATAACTGTTTAACATCTTCATTAATAGCCTGGATGGTAGGACAGAGTGAAGCCTCAGCAAATTTGCAGATGATAAAAGACTTGAAGGAGTGGTTATTAGACATAATAGATGTGCTGCCATTCAGAGGGACCTCAAGAGGCTGGAGAAATGGGCAAAGAGGAATCTCATGAACTTCAACAAAGGCTTTGCAGCAAAGGGCATGGGCATCCTGACAGACAGTATGCTCTTGCAGCAAAGAAAGCCAAAAGCCTCCAGGGCTACATTAGGAAAAGCTTTACAAGGATATCAAAGGAGCTAATCCTTTCCCTCTAGCCAGCATCTGGAATGCTGGATTCAGTTCTGGGCTCCTCAGTACAAGATACATATGTGGAGTTAGTCCAGTGAAAGTCCTGGAGGGTGATTATGAGGTTGAAGAATATGACAGGGGATGCTGAAAAAAAATGGGACTGTCAGCTTAGAGAAGAGGAGGTTCTAGGGTGGATGTTATGAATGTGTATAGGTACTTATAGCTGCAAAGAAGAGTGACCCAGGAACTGTTTTGTGGCACCCAGTGACAAGATATCTTGGTTTGAGTGAGAACCAAACCAATTCTGGTCAGTGATGTCACTTTCCAGCTCAGGGTTTCTCAGTCCCTGCCCTGTCTGCAGCCAGCAGCATGTTCTGCAGCCAGGGGCTGCTGCCAGCAGGGAGAACACCCCATGGCTAGAGTCACTGCCAAGGCTTGGGGTGCAGCCCAAGGCCACTGCTGGAGCTTGTGCATCACACTGGGGGTGCAGAAAGGGAAAGGAGGGGACAGATCAGGGGACTCCAAACTGACCAACAAGGGATTCCAGCCCAGAGATGGCATAGCCAGGAGAGAAACCTCTGGGAGTTGGAGGGTCTCTAGGATGGGCTAGGCCCGGCTAGGCCCAACTAGGCCCAGCTAGGCTCTTGGTTTGGGGTATTGTTGTTGGTTTTCTTTCTCTCCTGGGGGGTTGTCCCCCTCAGAGCCCCAAGCAGGACTCTGTCCATCCTGCCTTCCATCCCAATCCCTGTGTTCCTGACCCCAGAGCCAGAATCCAGATCCTGAACAGCTTCTGGATGGGACTCTCCCTGTGCCAACTCCACAGCACCACTGACAGTGATGGAATTACCATCAGGTGGGTTGGGTTCAATACTAGTTTTGTATATATATAATTTATTATTATTATTAATTTAATTTTAATTCAAGCTGTTCTAGTTTCCTTTTCTAATCACTGAGTTTCTCTCTCTCTTATTCCCTTTCTCTTCTCCTCTGGGGTGGGAGAGGGGTTAACAGAGAACATCTGTCACAGGTCTGAGGGGCCACCCTGGCTCTAAACTGAGACACAAGAGACAACAGACACAAAAACTGCAATAGGACAGATTTCCTTTAACCATCAGAAAACACTGTTTTCCTGTAAGGCTGATCAACCACAAGGACAGGAGGCACAGCTGGGTGTTGTGGTGCCCATCTCTGCAGACATTAAAAACCTGAAGGAGCAGACTGGAGGCTCTAGACCCTCTACAGATTGCCACGTCTCATAACTTCTTATTCCACCAGTGCCATCTACTGTATATGAATGCAAAACAAACACCTCAGGAAAAATGAGAATTTGCAGAAGTATGGCTTTTTTTTTGCGTTGGTGTTATTTACTAAATGATTGCATTCTGACTGGAGGAATTGCAAAGAACAGATGCTAACTGATACAGTGGCTCACACCCTACCGAGAGAATAATGTGGCAGTCTTTGCTCTACTTGCTAAAATATATTTAAATTTAAAATGGCCCTACATTGCTTCATTTCTCTGGGTTATAATGAGCATTCATTTCACTGAACGATCCAATAGTAAAAATGGCTTCAGTTTTTACCCAAATTTCCTGAGGGCTTCAGAACAATAAACACTTTGGCTACACCTATTGGCATTTACTGCACAACAGGGATGTGTTCTTCCCATTCTGCTACGTTGAGGAGGCAGGATATTATCACCTCCATATTTCATTGTTACTTCCATTACAGCAGCTCTCTGGTGGTGCAAGTCAGAAATGAGGCATTTTTCATTAATGCAGTTTACCATGGAAACTCATGAGAGATAATCTGCTTCTGCTGGGTCTGTTGGTAGTAGAGAGGACTTTATTCTCACACATTGCTATGTTTCATGGCACTGTGTTCTCCTGTCATGCTCTTGGCAGCAAAAAAGGCTGGAGTAAAATGCAAGTACATGTGTGTGTGTGGATATGATATGTCTGTGTGGGTATAAACAGGTGTATGTAGAAGTAGGTGGTTGGGGCAGGTTATTTTAGCTTGTCTAGCCCAGTGTCTAGAAATAAATCACTTAATTCTCCCCTCTTCATGGTGGAAGGAGCTTGTAGGGACCCTGACACCACCTGCTACCCAGTTGAAAGCTCAGCAGAGCTCCCTTTCCCCAGTCTAGCATAAGAGGACTGAATCATATCAGAGAATGTCAGGGGTTGGAAGGGACCCAGAAGATCATCTAGTCCAACCCCCCTGCCTGAGCAGGATCACCTAGAGCAGGTCTCACAGTGCAGGTAGGGGCACTTCTTAGGTGAACAACACTTTTGCAGGAAAATCACAGCTTTAGTTTGATTGAAAGTAAAGCCAGCCATTATTCTTGGCCTTTTAATCTATAAGGTTTAATTTTGATTGAGGTTTGACCTGGGTGAGGTTTGGCTAATGCAGACCTAATGCAATGTAACCTCAGCATGAATTATGGTGTGGTTTGCACATAGGGTAAGTGAGATGCTTTGTTTCTAATGGATCTCATTAATTATATTTCATCTTGGTCAAAGCCTTATGCTGTCTCATATGTCTCCATCTAGACTGGGATGAAAGGTCTATTTCTGAGGCTGGCTGATGTTGAAACCTGAAAATTACACCTTCAAATGTAAATCTACTTATTTAATGACTGTCTTTTTACATTATATTAATCAGGAAACACCTTTTCTCTACCTCCTAAAATAAAGATCTTGGGGACAACTGAATAGGGCATTATTTATTTCAATGTTTTATTAAATCAAATTGCAATTGACAGGACTTAGAACATTCTGTCTCCACTTTCCACCCAGAAATCATGATCCTTGCTGTGGATCTGATTGATAGGAACCCTTTGTCAATACAACTAGTTTGAAATATATTGGTTTACTTGTCTCTCCACTGCTTGATGTTGAAGAAGGGTGGTTGTATTTAATTTTAGTTGGTGGAATGGTCCCTCACATAAAAAGACAGAGCGTTTTTAGTTAGTTCTTGGGTTCTTCTCTCCTTTAGGAACCCATAACTTGCTATGCTTGTATTTTGGTTTATTTTAGGCTTCTTGTGCCCTTACAATGGCCCTGCAAATGTTGTGGGTGAAAATTCTTACTGTAACTTGAAATACAGGTGTATTTTTATGCTGTCTCTTATTTCAGGAAGACTCATCCCCCCAGCAGAGGCAGAAGCCTGTTCACAATACCAGTGCAGTGAGGTATTTCCCTCCTTGCTGTGCTGGTTCCCTGTCATCTTTGGCCTTGTAAAAGAAGGCTAATGCTGCAGTTAAAAGGGGAATAGGAAAAGAGGAGAAATCTAGGTTCTCAGATCCAGTCAATTAAACCATCTTGCTTCATGTAGCCACGGGATGATGAAAAGAACTAATTTTTTCACAAATCAGTTTTTCTAATCTCCTTTTGTGGGCTACATCTTATGCACTCTTGTAATTTCCTTTAACAAAATTGCTGTTCAGAATGTATGGCTTTGCACTGGTTCTCATTTTTTTCCTTTTGACATAAAACACAGGGTACATTCTCTGGGAACAGAAGAAAATGGTTTCCTAATGCTGTGCCCAAGATTAGTCATTTTTAGAAGGCAATTTATTAGAGGCACTTACATTCTCTGTTCTAATCTATGCCATCTCTGGCTGGCAATTGTATATAGTTATTGATCAGAAAGACTGTAAACTCATCTGAACAATGGGTTTATTCATGTGTCTTGTCAGGATGGAAATCATGAAGTTGATAAATGGTGGTGAAGAACCTCATGTGTGTGCCCTGTCTTCTACATGGGTGCCATGACTCAAAACATGGGTCTAGTCATGGCTTTGAGAAGGGTTTTTGTTAATCCAGAAGGGTTTCTTCTATAGAAAGGCTGTTAATTAATTCAGGAAGCAAAATATAAGCAAAACTTTGGGGTAAGAGATAAGCAGAAAGCAACTGGGCAAGAGGAGTCAAAACACAGACATTTTCAGGAGTCCAAACATGACATGCTACAGTATTTTTCCACCCTTTTACAGATAAGAAGGATCATAGGACTCAGGGAAAGAACAAACAGGTCTGGAAACCTTCCAGGAAACTGGAAGCTCCCAAGGAAATTGACTCTTTCCAGTCACAACCTCTAAGTGACTCCAGGGATGGTTTTGGTAGTTCTTCCATAACTGTAACATGAATGAGTTTTCTAGGCTGAGCTGATTTCTTAGGAGCTGGTTTTAATTAATGGAGAGAGAAGCAGCTCAGAGATTAATTGCTCTTTGACAACCACTCCATGCCCTTGGTCCAAACTGGCTCAGCTCTCCCCAGATCCAGGGCTTCTCCATGAAACATCCCAGCAGAACCTGAGGGGTGAATGATGGTCTGGATTTTTCAAGAGTCAGCAAGTGGAGGAAGCAATGAATGTCATTCTCCAAGGGTCATTTCCCTGGCTGAAAACAGGCTTGTGTTTGCACTCCCAAATTGATTTTATGTGGCTTTGCCTGTATGGGAAGCATTACCTGCCAAACAAATGGTATTTTGTGAGTTATTATCACTTCAACCTCCTGAAGAGGTAGGGTGGTTTTAAGAAAACAGCATCTGCCTATAAAGTTGTACTTTATTCTCTTGGATTTGGGTTTTTTTTTTATAGTTTAATTACTTCTAGTGCAAGAAAGTGGCATTCTTGCATTTTAAACAATTTAAGTTGGTTTTTTTCTTTCTTTTTTGCTCATTTTTTAAAGTACAAAACCAGTATATAATGTATGAATGATAGAAACATGCTTATTGGTTACATGATGCTTAAGTTATCAAGGTGTAAATTCAGAGTAGCTTATTTCAAAGGAGGGAAAGAAGAAGGGAAGGAGAGAGAAGGTTGTGATGTGTTTTTCTTCCTGCTGCTTTTTCCCTGTCATGACTGAATTTCTCCTCAAGGTCACACCCTGTGTGGCCACACAGGGACACAGGATTTCTTCTGGTGGAGCTTTTCTGTTTTATATAATGCACTCAGACCTGAAATCAAGTCCTTGCTCCAATATATATTTAGGGTATTGCAGAGGATGCTCAGGCCCATTATCCTCTTCAGCACCTCTTGTGAGTAATTTGAATTTCCATGGGTAATTCTGTTTGTTTCTTGGCTTTAGGCAGCTTGCTCTTTTGCAGGAGAATTTTCTGCTTGTAGATGACCCAAAGCCTGTTGTGAGCTACTGAAATGTGGGTTTTTCCAGCATTTTGTGTTTCACTGTCTCAGTCCCTCTGTGGATTTCTTTCCTAAGCCTTAGTGAGTAAGTTTTTAACACAGTGCTGCTGTAGCACAACCCTGGAAAAATGACATATTTTGGAAAAAAAACAAGTGTACCACCCATAATGAATCTTCTCATCTCTCATGATCATTAATTACTTGTTCCATTCTCAAGGGTCTAACTAAGAAAATACTTAGCTGACTGGTAATGCAGTGGCCAGCATAAAATTCATTACTGCCTGAGCAGAACACATTGATCTCCAGGGTATTTTGGGAGTCCTGTGTGTCTTCAACATGTTTTGCAAAGAGGATACACAATGGCTTGGTGAGGCAATTAATTTACCATTTATGTTTCATTCCAGAACAGAATGTTTTCATATCACTTTTTTTTTTTTTTTTTTGGAAGTGGGAGTGAATAATTTAATCTTGGATCTATTGTTAGCATTTAATGGTCCAAACAAAAACTCTACAGCCCCAGACACCTGCCTGTTTCTTTTAGTGTTTTAGATGTCTTAACATCAACACATCAATGTATATTCTGAAGGAATAAATTAAGAAAGCATACTGTCTGTTCTTCTGTAGCTCATATTTATTGCAGTGATTGATCTCCATAAAGTGCTGGTTACTGCTGCTCAAAATATTAATTCTTCACAAAATGAAGCATTCATCTGCTCTCATAGCTCCAGGCAGGTTTTTTTTTCCACATTTGAATGCTAGGAATATGCACATGATTTCTTTTCTGTGTGGGAACACACAGCAGAGTCCAGCTTTAAGAATGATCTTTCAACCCTGTTATTTTAGCATACATTGTATGGCACATTTTCTATTGACATTTTGGCTTCTGCCAAAGCACTATTAATATTGATTACTTATCTAATATTCTCCTGATTAATTAATGTCTTTTCTATTCACATTACACGTTTTAATTGCCAGTGGTTAGCTGGTGAGGTGTCTTAGCATGCTAAAGAAGCCCTAGGAGTGTAGTTCAATTACCAGGACTCTTGAGCACATCAGAAATTACAAGGAGAGATGAGAGTTTGATGGTTCTGGATCTCAATGTGACAGGTAATAAGGTTGTAACTGGGACAATAGCACCTCACAGCTAACCAAGTGTACTAATATTGTCATGGAGAATGTCCTTTTCCTTTGAGTGTGTGAGCTCTTAACTTGCTAATGTGAATATTCACATACTACCCAGTGTTTTTTCTTCTAAAATATACATTGCACAGCTGAACAAGGACATGGAATTTTCCACCTTGTGTGACAGAAGTGAAAATACACAGAATAAAATACAGAAGCCATTACTTTGTCACAAATATTCCTGGAACAGGGAAAGAGAAAACTTTTCCAGGATAGTGATGGCACTAAAGTGGTATTAGAAGCTGCTTCAAAGTTCTTCTTACTTATTAAAGAGACTTAAATTCCATGGCATGGGCTGCTCACCAGCTGCACTGTAATATTATGCAGGGTTTTTGTTTGCTTGGAGGAGCAGCACTCAACACCATTTTTAGTTATTTGTGATTTTCTGCTAAGCTTTGCAATCTGGTTCTGTTAATGCATTAAATATTGGAATATTTATGTTGACTGTGCAGCTGCAATTTTGGTATTTTTGTGTGTGATCAAGCACAGCCCTATAAAACTGCATTAGCTGTAAGTGATGATGCTTTGCCCACTGCTGAAAACCTGCCTCATACACTGACATTTGCTGGGTAACTCAAGAAGTCTCCTTCTACTATATGTAATTTAATAGCTGGCATCAGATGACTTTTCTCTAAGGGGAGCAGAGCTAATGGCCTGTCTAATGAATAACTGGGATAAGCTTTACATATTTCATTAGAAATAAAAGGTTATTTAAACACCACAGTATGAAAATGGCCCTTGACATCACCCAGGCACAGCACAGAGATAACTGTGTCCCTCTCTTTTCTGTTTCAGCTGTGTTTCCAGAGTTTTGCCAAAAGAATTTCAGGACAAACTTCCTAACAGCAGTTCCTCTGAAATGGATGGGTCTCTATTTGATTGATGGTGTAAGGCATAGGCTAAATATCTGCCATTGAGTGTGTACCTTCCCTCCACAGATCATCCTGGAGGCAGTTCAGATTTTGGCTGGCTGAACCCTGGATCATTAGTTTACAACGTGCCAGTATTTTCAGTGCCTGCAGTTTAGCTAAATTATTCATATATCACATTATTTAATTTCACATTATGTTGGACAATGCAATTTCTAACAGAACACGAGACTCTGAAAATCAAATTACAGGCATTAATAGCTCTGAGCTGGATCATTGTTTATAGGAAGAAAAATCTTTTCAAAGAGGGAAGGAGCAGAACTTCATCATTCCACTGAAACATAGGGAGAATCTTTGCAGTGCCCTTGTAAGATTTGGGTTCCAGAAATCCATCTGTCTGTGAGGTCACCATGGGCTTGAGCTTTTCATGTTGAAACTTGGGTATTAGTACTAATTTTCTTGCTTTTCTCTCCTGAAACCAAGCCACTCTGCTGTGATCTGTGAGTGGGAAGACCCAACCAAATAAGACTGCAGTGAATTTATCAGAGGTCTCCTATGGAGATACTGACAGGCCCAGCTAAAGGCAAGGAAAATGTAGTTAGATCACTTATTCTCCAAGTTTTCTTATTCTTAAAACTCCCTTATTCACCTAATTCTTTGTCCCTGCATAACAACTGCTTGCTGAGGCAATTGGGTAAGACCTCAGTACTTGCAGGGTATACAGAGTGATAATCCTGGTGCTTTATTGCCATTAGGATGTAAGAATCTTTGAATTCCATTTCTAGCATAGAAAAGAAAGCAGAAAAAAGTTTATTTCTTCATCTGTATTTTAGAGATTTGACTGGGTTTTTTTTCTTTAAGTTTTATGTAGCTTTTCTCTCCCCTATAAATTATTGATTTTGTAGACAAATAACTGTTCTGCTGCCAGAAGTTAAATGTCTTTGGCTGCCAGGCACATAAGCTGGCCCTCAGCTTGAGCTCTAAGAATCACTCAAGTAGAATTTATGAACAATAGGATTGATAGCCTCTTTTTGCATGAATACTTCACCCATGTGGGTCAAATACCCAGAGCAGACTTTGAAATACAGGCGTGTGTTGAAACTCAAAAACTAGAAACCACCCTGGTGCCTTGGCAACTGCTTGTTACCTCCCAACCCCTGCTCCCTGATGGAGGTCTGCCTGGTTTACTCCTGCTCTTCCCTGTCTGTGTTGCAGGTGGAGCAGCAAGGCTTTGGAGAAGTGGAAAAGCCAGAGGGAAAATGAGAAGCAGGGACAACTGTGGCTAGAGTGACAGGTGGCCAAAACTGCAGTGACTCCACTCGTGCCACCCCTGGACTTTGGTGGGATGCTGTGCACATTTCAGCTCTCCACGGGGGTGGATCTGGGTCAGGCAGAATTGTTCTCTTCAGAATAAGGCTCCAGCAGGATGGAAACAACCTAAGAACACAGGTTTGGGCACATCAGTGGTGGCTGTGGCCCACTGGGAACATTTCTGACAAGGTAATTGTGCTTTCCAGCTCACCCATTGAGGTGTAAGTGTAGAGTAGTGAGTAATTGCAGTTGAACAGAGCTTTTCAGGCCTCTGGAAGCAGAGGAAGGGGTGTTGAGTGTGAATATGATAATATTGAGGATTGAGGAAGTGCTTGAAATCCACCTTCACCTTGGAGGAGTTATAGAAGTTTCTAGCTGGTAAAAAAATTCCTTTTATTGACCAATTTGAATGTGATCATTTTCTTTTACTTCAACTCATCACTTCCAAACCTAAAGTTTAATTTTCCCTGCTTTCAGAACTGTTGCTTACTCCATTTTTTTAATTATTTTTATTTTTTTTGTGTAGTCCATCTCTCTTGTATCACTGCTTGACCTCTTCTTTAGAATCAATCTAAAACTTCATTTCCAAATCTTTCCTGGTTGGGGAACAACTGAGAACCTGCCTCATGTTTGGTTCCTGCACACTTTCCATCTATCTTCCAGGGGATGGATACACAGATATTGTAGGTATGCACTGGCTGTGCCTTCTCATTTTATAAGGTGAAATTCACATTGGTTTTAGAGTTCTGTTGCCATTATTCCTATCAGCATAGATTCCTGCTCCTGAGGTGTAATCCCAATATTGCAGCTGTATTTGAATGGTTTCTCTCAGATCAGGGTGTGATTTCAGAGTGTGGATCCTTGAAGGTGAAATCCACTTTCTGCCTTACTTTGCAATTGCTTCTTCAGGGGTTATTTTAGCAAATTAGCTCAAACTTGGAAATGATTTTGGAACATAACTGGATTAATATGCAGTTTGATATTTATAAAGCATCTTTTTCCTTTTATAAATTCCTGATTTTATTGACAACAAACGATTAACTTGCCAGATATTAAACCCCTGTGGCTGCCAGAGAAAAGCTGGATATCAACATGTGCTCAAAGGGAGACAAAAATATTTCTTAGTTTGGAAAGCTGACTGAATCACTGAGGACAGGAACTGATTCCCCTGGAAATACTGGCATTCCAGCCTGTGGAGAAAGATTTTAATGATTTTTTTCTCCAGTACTTCTACTGTGAATATGCAAGCACCTCAAATGTCTCTTAGTGTCTACATGTTGTGGTAAAAAAGTACAGAGCTCTGAGTTTTCAAAGTGTTTTTCACTTGGAAAGATATAATCTAAATTCCCTAGTCAGTTGTCACCAAAACCTGTGTAAACAGAAGGAAACTGCACACAAAAGATCAGATGGTAATGGAGATGGTATAAAAAGAAGCACATCAGGAAACATAGCTGACAGAGGATAAAGGAAGAAAGCAATTTTCCTCCCACTTGTCATCTAAGATTTCAATATTTAATTAAACATTGAGTATAATAACCTGTAATAACCATATCCTGGGCTAATAAAGTCTTTGGCCTTCAGCCACAGAATCTATTAGTCCAGATTATGCATATTTCCTTATAAACAAAAGGTGCCCTCAAGTTATTATTATAATCAGGTTCTTGAGTTGTTAATTTCCACTATGGAAAATGTGGAATGTGTTCAGCTAAAGCCAAATGCAGTAAAATAAATCAGAATGAGTAATAGGATTAGGATTTCAATAGGAAAATGGCCAGGTGGATGTTGTGTTTGTGTACATTGCTTTCAGCTGCTCCAAGGAGCAAGTCAAGTATCTGTTTTCAAAGAGACTCCCTTTTATTCCAGTCAAAATGTTGAATTAAGAAGTTGTGGCCTGTGCTGAAAACCATTCTGATTTTTTTTTGTGTGTGTTTGGATTGGCTTAATGTTGGGGTTTGGGGCTTACTGCAGTGTTTGAATGAAGCAGAATGACCTCTCTTTGCTAGTTCCTCAGTTTAGTTTGCCTATCTCATCATTTAGTGTGGGTGTGAAAGCATGATAAAATAACTTGTCTTAAAGTGATGTATTTCTTATATATTTCAGTGGTGCTGAGGTCATATATTAACTGCAGTGATCTATCCTCCTCAATATCTTGGTGAAGGCTGGCATTTTTCCAGTCATGTCTGCTGTAGGATGAATTTTGACTATCCTTTATTAAAGTAGTTTGCAATATGTTTTCAAATAATAAATTTACATTTAATGCCCATTACCTAGGAAGAATATTGACCTATAAAAATTTAGTGTCCTAAGTACTGAGTGTCATGTAATTGCTGCTTCACTGCAGTGCTATTTATTTCTAGGCTTAAAAATGTGGATAAGACAAGTAAAAGAGGAATTACCTGAAAATCCAAAGAAAATTAAACCACATTAGAATGCTGGTGGGTTTTTTTTCTTTATAATCTCAGTTCTTTTCAACCCAATGTTACTACTGTTTGCCACTACTCCCAGGTACTTCAAGATGTGGACTGATTCCTTTCCAAATATCCATGTGAGAACTCTGCAAATCTCACTGGGCATTGAAAGGACTTTGGATATATCCTTCCAGGCATAGGAAAAAGGAAGATTTCTCAGCTCAGACTTACCTGAATGTGGACACTTAGACATGATAACCTTTGTCTTAGTCTTCAAAACCTTTCCATGTACACATTATTCATCATTCTTTCCAGGACTGGTATCTTCCTCCTGAGGCTAAGGTTGCTCTCCCAGATTTTGCACTCTGTTGTGGCAGCTACTCTCAGAGTTACTTAATGAAGGCTTGCTAAATCTTGAATATAAAAAGTCAATGTAGCATGAGTAATTTAAATCACATCTTGCAGTCAAAGACAGTCATCTCCACAGATCGTTGTCTTTTACTGTTTTCAAAGTAAAATAAGGGAATATATCCTTTTATTTCTCAGTTCTGGGAGCTCACATGTCTCATGTATTGAACTAAAGTTCTCATTTGCCTATCATTTTTAGGCAAACAAAGCTTATTTTGTTCCTACAAGATTCCCATCTTTCGTCACCATTGCGTGCAACATGTTGGTGCAGCTCTTCTACCATCTGCTCTTTTGTGATTTCCCTCTTCTTTTTCTTGCCAAACTGGTGGAAAAAATCTTTTTATGTTGACAATTTGGAATAGGTTTTTTTTTCTTAAGTTAATTTTGTAGCTGATGCAAATGAGGGACTAAACTGCCTGTCCAACAGATAGTCCAGTAGGTACAGTGCAATTTCTGTATACAAGTCCATTAATGATTCCTCTAGCATTCTATTATATCCCTGACTTTTGTGTCCATGAACCATATATATCTACTGGGCAAACTGGTATTGCAGCTGGCAATGCCCTAACAGGCCTTTCCATTTTTTATTTTTTTTTTATGGAATACATTAAACTGAGGGTTATTCTATGTACTAAGTCAGCCTAGCAGCAATGGCAAAATGACATAATTCATATTCTGCCATGATGCAATCTCATTCTTTATTCTTATTTCTGTCAGTTTGTGATGTTATTTACTGAGTGAAATCATTGCTCCTTATATCACCATGCATTTGTTCTGGACAAGTGTTTGTGTTTGCTTCTGCAAGAATGATGTAGGAAATCATGAATCTCTGAAGAGACAGCTTTGTTGAGCTCCAGAAATGGAGACCTTTTTGCCTCCCAAAAGTGTGTTTAGTCTGGGTTTAAAAACAATAGGTGTGAAATATCATAAGCATCACTGAGCTTAAGCAGGTGAAACTGACTGTAGTATTTACTACAGAACATGAGAGATGCCTTCAGAATATATAAGAAAATATTTATGGAAGATGAGCTGATAGACTTTTAAAGAATATTTTGAGATCTGTCGACTAAAAGGTCTTACAAAATATTAGTTAAATAGTCTCACTCTCCGTGGAATGATTGGCATTTCTCTGGAGACCTAATGGCTACAGCTAATCTGTAAGATGACTGAGAAAATTAAGTATTGATTCAACACTAGGCCTGGTGTGGCACTGTGTTATCAAATTCAATTCAGTGGTGTTAATTTTACGTTTCACACTTTCTCAGAAGATTACATCATTATTTTAGTTTCCCCAGCAACACAATCCTTGGATTCTTTTTACTGAGAAAAAAAATCTGTGTAACTAGAACATACACAAATGTTTTTCTTTTAACACTGGTCATGTTAGGGCTCATCTTTGTTTTGATTTTCTGATATCAGCCTCCCACAACAGTTCCTGACTTCTGTCTGGAATGTCAGAAGTTACTTTCCATCTTCCTTTACAGTTTTACACTGTACATAGGCCATCGTGGAGTTACATTAAACAGGAATTATACTTCTAAACCCAAAAAGGTTTAATCTCTATGTTTAAAAGCTGCATTCAAGTCTGCTTTCTGGCCTAATTTTGCATCTGCTTGGGCTGCGTGTCCTTTCACTGTGGCATAAGCAAGGGCCTGTGGGCCTTTGGGCCTGTGGGCCTTGCACCCTTGTCAAAGTCAGGCCCCAAATGCCATGAATGGACCAATTTTACAATTTTCCTGGCATACATCAGCCTGGTTAGATTATAAATAATGCTTTAGCTGAATCCCAGTGTGACTGAGTGATTGGTAGCCCAAAAAACAGCACTTATTGAGCTGCTGGTGGCTTCTGCTTCAGCAGCCATGTCTCCAGTAAACTCTAAGTCCTGAGGCAGAACTCAGCTTTTTTCTTGGCTGTGCCCATGCTGCTGAAGGTGACAGGGTGAGGATCATTCCCATGCCATGCTCCACTGCTGGCTTTCCATCCCACTGCTCAGAAAGCTATCCTGAGCTCCAGCAGCTGCTTTCTCCCCGTGTTGCATTTGGGTGCAGGGGTACTTTGGATTTAGTGTGACTCTCCTGTGACCCTCAAACACAATAATGGTTTGGTCTGTTTTTTCCTGTTCAAGGGAGCTGAAGTAACACGAGGGCTGAACTGCAACTCTTCAGTGTGGTATTTTTACAGTATGAAGCTAAGGGTTTATTTTGTCTGCCTTGGGATGTGGTGTAAGGTTCGTGAGGATGCAAAGCCTACTGGGGCAGTGATGGAAGGTTACATTGAGTAGAAGGTGGCTAAACCAAAATGTGTCATCTTTACATCTATCTTATGTTGTCCTGTGAGATAATTATCACTTGAAATGTGTCTGGATATTGTCTTGAAGGCAATGATTGCTCAGTGTCCCAAAACAGAGCCAAGGGGAGAGGGAACAAGTGATGGTCCCAAACTCAGTGCTCAAATTCATCCCCTGGAAAAAGAAATGTACTCCCTTTCCTAACAGCAGGCCAAGCAGTAAACATAGCTTCTCCCATAGGCATTTATTTTATTTCTCAAATAGAAAGAGAAAAAACATCTCTGTTGTGAGGAAGACCCTGGAATTATCTCAGGTTTCCAATAATGTGTCTATATTGCTTTCAAGTTTTTGCTTCCACCAGTATGGTGATATTTATATGTTTCTGTAATTCCAGGAGGTGATATAAATTCTGAAAATATATTTCCCAGTCTCTGAAAGCAATTGTTATCTTGGGAGTGGAGACAGCCTTGAATGAAATATAAGTGAGGGACAAAGCAAGGGAGGGACAAAACAAGGCAGAGAGGGTGAACTCATCTTTCAATTCAGTCTTCTTTTGCCATGGGACCTACAGAGATAAAAGTGATGTGAGAAAAAAACATTTCATTGTTCATGCTAAATTAGTCCCAAGATGCCTCTGAGCAAAAATTACTGAGTGAACCACATGTTTTAGTAGTGATTAGGTTGTGTTTTGTTTTGCCTAATTTTATGTATGCTGGGAGTTGAAGTGAGACCATATGTTTTATGTGTTATAATAACCTCTTAAAATCTGAAGACTTAGTGTTGGATTAAAACACTCTGCTTAAAGAAAAATATTATTTGAGAGATATATTTTAAAAGAGACAGACAAATGAAACTAGCAACCTTTAGAAAAACTGTTACAATGCTAGAAGACCCAATTGAACATGTCACCAGATTTTTTGAATGTAGAATGTTAATAAGTCTATACTATTATTATGAGTACATGCTATTATGAGGACATCATTTTATAAAGAGTATGGTCATAGAAGCAAATAAAAACTGGCATAAGTGGCATAAAAACTACCATAAACTGCTGGGAAGAAAGATGCTTTATAATAGATCTTTAACACAATATATTTGTGCATTTGGCACCATTTTTAAAACACTTCTCTGGATTCATGGTCATTAATATCTGGTATTTTCACAGGGTTCCTTCAGAAAAGAGGAGAAACACATCTTCTCTTAAAGGTTCTGTTTTCCACCATGAATTTTCTTTCACCTGATGCAAGTAAATCTGTACTCTTTTCACCTCATCTCATTTGTGTCTATCATTCACTTGACAGAGCAGTGGATTTAAAATCTTCTCTGAGCCATATTACACTGTAGTTCATGTACCAGAGAGCCATCAGCACGTCCACCCATGCAGAGCTGTTGTAAATCTTACCACTAGCTTGACTCTTCTTCCTAGGGCAGCTCCTCAGCTCAGTTTCTTCATTTCTATGATATGGAAATATTCAGATATCCCTTTTCTAGAGGAATTAACCCCACCCCAAATGTAGCTAAATATATGATGATATGGCAAAATTCAGGCTATGAGGAAATGGATCTCTAGGTGGATATCTGCTAGGTACATAGTTTTCATCATTTATATACACACATTTTCTTCAACCATTTCCAAATATCTGCATGGGTTTTATTGGCTGACATGATAAAGACAAAAAGAGGGAGAAGGGAAGAATAATATGTTCACTAGTAACTCAATAGTTTTTGAGGTTGAAGTTTCTATTTAGAAGGGTTGGAGGAAGGCTGGAATGGAAAGGGCTGGACTTGATTGTCCCCAGATGGACATCTAGTGTTAGATCCAAGCTGCCATCTCCATGGTGCTGGTCAATGTGACAGATAAAACCCAAGGGAGGTCTGTGTTCTTTTGGAGGTGCAGATGCAGAACAGGTGGCACATCCTGGAGCATCTCAAATGGTGCTTTGTTTGGGCAGCTAAATCAGGCCTCAGCAGATGGGATTCCTCAAAGTATTTTCTTCTCTCATCCTTGTCTGGGAAGCATCACTAATGAGACCAAGGCTGCTACTTCTCTTCCTCTCTCTTGCCTTACTAATGGAGCCACTAATGATGGTTTTAGTCCTGCAGTAATTATTACTCTGACCTGAAGCACAAGCTCATTGAATGGAGTCAACTAGTAATGATTTTCAGTCACAAGTGATTTGAATGATTTTGAACCAGTGACCTAGCTGTTGAGGTGAAAGTTGTTATAATTATTCCTCTGGGCAATTTTCTTTCCTCTGAATTAGTTTGTTTTACTATTCTTCTTACAGTTTCCTAAAACAAACAAGAGTTGTATGTCTGAAGGCAAGTCTAAATGGATAGTTATTTAATCTCTCCCAGTGTGTCTACACATGAAATGGAGATGCTGGAGGTGATGGAGATCTGAGGTGGTGAATCCATCCTGCCATGCTGTTGAATACAACCCACTACTGACATGCTGGTGAATGTGTGTCCAGCTCTGCTCTCTTAAAGCCTGCAAGGAGTTCACTTGCAACATCACCACTTGTAATTCAGAGAAGTCTTCACTGTGTTTCACTCTGCAGATGCAGTGCCTCTAATTTATCCTGCAGGATCCCATGTCATCAGTCCTGCCCTCCATTTGAACCCATTTGATCAATCTCTCAGCTCCTCCTGTACAAGATGCAGTCTTCATAGCTCTCCTGAAAGCAGCTCTGACAGCCTGGTGTCACCTCCTGTTTGGCCACTTTGGATTGACAAGTTAGTTATCAGCCTGACAGTGGGCATGGTGTGTGTGTGTGTGTTCATGGATTTCTGTGATGCTGGTGTTCAAACCCTCAGTACTGCAAAAATTAACTTGCCCTACTCTACGTTTTCAAAGATGGAAAAGACTAGAAATAGGAAAACTGCAGGTTTTCCTGCAAAAAACCCTGGCAAAGGGGTACAGGTGGAAAATTTTTAGACAACAGGAATTTACATGCACAAGTGACAAGCCATCAGCATTACCCTCTCTTTGGAAGATACAGCTTTTTTTCTTGCTTGAGAAATCCTTTTTTTAACACCCTTTCTGGCTCGTGAAGCTGTGCCACTCTTTGCAATGCACTGTCCTGGCTCACAGAGGAATTTTTAATTGTTTGTTGCAATTAGGTTTTAAATGATTAGGGTCAGTTAGCAGAGTTTTTAATTTCTGGTAAGTCACACAGGTTTTGCAGGTTAGGCATTGACATCTCAAATGTAGATGAAAATGTAATTTTCTTTCTGGTTAGTTGGACATGGTCTGAAATGATACTTTATTGTATTCCCTTCTTATTAATTTCAGTAATATATTTTGGTATAGCTTTGGCTTTCAATTTTATTTTTTTTTACAGCTGGGTGAGCATGTTGATATATTTAACAGAAATTAAACTTTAGTCACTTGCTGACATGAACAAAGAGAGTGTTCACAATAAAACAGTGTCAACCCAACAATGCTGTGCAAACAAAGACAAGGCAGTGAACCACTTGTGTAATTTACATGGAGACACAACTGAACCAGAAAAATAAAACACTGTGAAAAAAAAAAAGATTGAATAATAGAAATTATTTTTTATATTATATTTTTATTATTATTAATTTAGGATTCTCTGAAAGATTCTTGACATCTATCCACATTAATTTCCAGGATGGTCTGAAAAGAAAAATATCAAATGCCACAGATTTTACAAAACTTGTTGCTGTTGCATGTCATGCTGTGAAGTTTATGATAAAGTCTTGGAAGTCTACAGGTGTAGTCTATTAAATCTATTACAGTCCAGAAGGCTGTAAGAAATGATCCATGTGAAAAGAAAATAAAATAATAGTGGCAGCTTGACATTACTGAATCTTGATTTATTCTGTAACAAATCCCTTTTGTTTTTACGTATTGGGAAAATTCATTTGTGTAAATTAGTGCTCATTTTTCAGGTAAACTATGTGGTTCAAGGAATTTTCTTTGTGTGTTAATAAAAGCAGATGTTGACTTTGTAAGTGTTCATTAATATCAGGAGCATTTTAGTTTGTTTTTTTTTCTTTTCAATAGAGGTATTTGAAAAATCCAAGTGCCAAAGCAAGTTAAGTGACATTTATGTCCCTCAGAATTTTTGAATCAATTTCCTGGCTAGTCATGCAGACTATAACTAATACATTTAATTAATTTAGGTTACTTTTCCTTCTCTTACCAATAGTTGGGAAAAAGTCATAATTACTTAATTTATTTTGTTGTTGTAGCAAAGATGTTGATGCTGTAAGGAAGCATGCAGGTCATCAGTGGAAGATTAAAGGAGCAGCAGAGAGCAGAGGTGGTAGCAGAACTGGACTGAGTGATCTGACAAAGAAGTTTTGAAGGTAGAGAAAAGAGTGTCACTGATGCTCATGGTAACTTTGCATACTTTTGTTTTTCAAAAAGCTATGGCATCATAAACTGTTTTTATTTTAAAATAACATCATACTTTGAGACTTTTTCATGTCTTGTAATTATTTTTTTTTAATTAAACATTTAATATTTTGAGAGATATGTTTAAGAAATAATTTATCCAATGAATTCTGCATGTAAAGTTATTTTACAGTGAAATAGTCTACATGCCTGTGATTTAAATAGGCCAAGACTCTCCCCAGAGGGAATTTTTATTGTGAATCTAATCCATTTAAAATTGTCAGATTGGCAGTGAACTGACACTTCATTAAATTGCAACTTCTGCTTACTGCTAGAGTTGGTGCTTCAAGTAGGTTAGTCAGGAGCTGATCCTATAATATATATATAATATTATATATATATATATAATATTATAAATGTATAATCATTCATTGCATACATGAGGTCTCCAGAATAATGTATTTTGATTAGTTCAATAATTAACTGTAAATATTATTGCTCTTTTATTGTGTGTGATTCTGCTGCTGGATTTAACTGTGTCATTCTGCACATGTATTAGTCCTTCATTAACAGTCACAATAAATTATGCAGCTGGAGTGAGATAATTGCATCTGTGGGGCATAGCAAAATGCCAGATAGATATGGCAATTCCCTGGGGTAGTGATTAGTCTATAGGAACCATTCTCCCTTGAGTCTTCTTTTGTCATTAGTGTAAGTCTTTATTGGAGGAAAGGTTGAGCATAATGGAAAGTTTGTACTTGCAGTTCAAAGATTTTTTAAAAAGTTAGGTGAGAAGTAGGGGGACAAGATGATTTAACTCTTTACATGCCACACTTCCTTGTATGGGAAACTACAACAAAGAAAAAACATCTGCTGAGGATGCTATGTGCCTCAGAACGTGCCTATCCAGTTTTCAGTCTTGCCAGCAACCTGACACTCAGATTCCTGCATCAGAAAATGGGACATTCTCACAGGCAATTGCAGAAAATGATACTCATTGCCATTTGGTAGCAGTGGAAATGCACAGAGAGAAGTGAGATCTCTTCAGAGAAGTCTCTTCACTAAGTTTTGACAAAATTCTTATTACAAAGATTGCATAGAAAGAGAACATGAAGATACTTTCATGGGTTTACTTATTCTCAATTTTGTAACTGAAATGGAGTAAATTTGCAATTAGTTCAGGAGGAGAAATGATTTTGGCTGATACCTTGCATGATGAAAACAAAGAGATTTTTGCTGGAATAAATTGGAATACCACAGAATATCCCAGGCTGGAAGGGATGCACGAGGATCTTTGGGTCCAATTTCTGACTCCAGACAAGGCAGCCTAGAAGTTACATCTATCTAAGAATGTTGTCCAAACACTTGTTGAGCACTGACAAGCTTTGGGCCATGACCACTTCCCTGGGGAGCTTGTTTTGGTGCTTGACCAAACAGAACAGCCGGGCCTAGTCAGGCCTAGTCAGGCCTAGCCAGGCCTAGCCCCAAGACCCTCCAGCTCCCAGAACTTTCTCTCCTGGCTCTGCCATCTCTGGGCTGGAATCCCTCGTTGGTCAGTCTGGGGTCCCCTGTCCTGTCCCCTCCTTTCCCTTTCTGCACCCCCAGTGTGATGCACAAGCTCCAGCAGTGGCCTTGGTCTGCACCCCAAGCCTTGGGAGTGACTCTAGCCATGGGGTGTTCTCCCTGCTGGCAGCAGCCCCTGGCTGCAGAACTATTTGTGCTCTGTGTTTGGCAGCTGGGAAAATGTATAACCCAGTCATATACAACCACTCAAATCCCTATTTTGCAGCAGTGGAAAGAGTAAAAAATACTGAAAACCAAGAATAAGCAAGTTTGTGAGGTATGCCCTTCTAGTTTTAGTAAACAGAGTTCTGCAGTAGGATATTTTCTTTATGATTTCCTGACTGTGCTGGGATACTTGCCAAAGCTGATGTTTTCTTGAGAGATATGAAAGACTTTTAATTAAATGTCCAGGTGCCAAAAGGTTAGGGTAGAATTGTTCTTACTTTCCAGCTTCTGCAAAGAAGACACAGAAGGATCCTATTAAAATTTCAGAATAAGTGAACACTTCAAGAAGGCAGGGAGGCAAATAAAATAATTCCTGAGAGGACAAAAGGTATTTGAATTTTTGGAAAGGTTCTTCATTATTAGGGGATTTTTTGTTGGCAGAATACTTGGAACCATGGACATAGCAGCTCGATGCTTTAGGACCCATGAAAGTCACCAATAAGTCAAGAAAAATATTATGGTTTACTTAATCCTTATACAGCTCCATAAAAAAGTGTCAGATTTGTTGAGAATTATTGATTTTTTTTACAGTTTGTTAAAGGTTTGATTCTCACTCTTCTCTGGTCTCAGGAAGAACATCTCACCAAAAATCATATTTGTACATATCCAGGGGATGAAACATCAGGTAACAAACAAAAGCACAGTTTATACTTGACAACGTGTGCAGGTAAACAGCATGTGATACATCTTCAGCTGCAGAAATTGTTGATATCCTTCATGAAAATATTAAGTTAGGTTTTTCATGTGTGTTTCTACTTTTGTTGTTGTTGTTGTTTACTGCCTTTGGGACCACTCATATAAAAAACAACTCAAAAAAAAAATACAGCTTCAAATGTGAAGTTTCCCTCTTGGCTTCCATGCTGACTTGTATGAAATCTAACCTTTTGAACTCATGCTTCATTACCTCCAGGTGCATGGAGGCAAATCTCTGGAAGTGAAGGCAGGCACTAGTTTATTCTAGCATCTCTCTTTCTCATAAACTTCTCACACAATGCACAAATATTCCCAGAACTGCCCAAAAGTTTTAGGTTGGCTGGAGAGGTTTGTCTCAGTTTTGAGAGGTGGGAGGTGTTGACACAATATATGATTACTTTTCCTCATGTTGGATGGCTTCAGTCTCAACTTTTGTCCACTGCAATCTCAAAAATATATGATGTTTTTTATTTCCAAAACATCTACTGCTCCACTGTTCTTGAGGAAATTTGTTCCATTTTGTCTGTGGGGTTTTCATACCTGGTTTTGTGATGACATTATGGACCAATCTCACGTTTGCTTCAAATGAAATTACTTTGCAAGCTTGGTCTTTTGATTTTTCATACATCATTTCACAGAAGCACAGCATAGATTTTTACTCATCACAACATAAAGTCAATGCTACACGTTTATCTTGCTTAAATGAGCATCTGCAGCTGAGGAAATGGAGAAACAGAGGGACACTGTCATAACAGCTGCACAAATGTCTCTATATTGTATGGTGCCCACCCCACACTGCTTTCTCCTCCACTGATCACTTGCTCTGGGAGTCACTGGCAATTTAACTTTGGCTAAAAATTCCCACTTTCAAGAGAAAAATAAAACTAACAACAGAACAATTATTGTCCACACTTCCACAGGCCTGCTTAGTATTTGTCTTTCTGTTGTTAAAATACATTATTTTCTCCTTGAGATACTACTAGAGAGAAGACCATCTATTATGTGTTTTGAAAGTCAGTTCCTTAATCAGTAAATAGTTACTTTGCAAATTCTAAGCTAGTTAACTGTCAGAGTTTTCAGGACACTACTTATAGTGTTTATTCCTCTTAAGGCTGTCTTTCTTGTCTTCCAAATTTCCCTTTTTTGCCACTGACACCAATTAGCCTCATCTGTTTAGAAATCTCCACCAATATGGTCAAGAGTGATAAAATCTGGCCTGCAGGAAAGAGAGGATTATTCAGAAGAAAAAAAAATATATCACCAGCCAGACACTAATGACTGGGTGCCATGATTGCACATTCAAAAATGAATTATTTATCTCAGCCTCATGCACAATACAAAGGTACATGTTGTGTAAAAATACTGTATTAAACAGTCTGAAGTTTAAGCCCTGGGTATAATGTTCATGAGAGCTGAACAACCTCTTGACAGTTGTTTATTTGGAAAATGAAAAGCCTGTTAGAAATCTCAGAAAACATCCTAACTTTTTTTTTTGTTTTTTGTTATGCACTTTCTAGTCCTGCTGATAAATCAATTAACATGTGAATGCATTAGTAATTCCTATCTGAATAGATCTGGCTCCATAATTGTTGCAAGACATCCCTCATTTGTATTGCTCCAGAGAAAATACACTGTCTGAGTTCTACTTGTGTTCATTAATTCCTTTCCACTTCACACATAAATATGGTGCTTGACATGCTGTCCTTGGTGATGTATAATAGCAATTTGCTTCTGACCTCAAGGTCACTTTCTTTTTTTGTGTGTGCTACAAGCTGAGGTTTCAGGAAGCCTGTATGAATGTTTATGGTAGAACTGGTGCTTCAGAATAACCCCTGTTGCTATGGGATAAACAGTTAATTACTTCTAAGGCTGTAATTTGAAGATGCAGACCTTTAAAAGTGTGTTTGGTGTTCTGTGTGTGCCAAACTTTCTGCAGATATCTACAGGTTCCCTTATATACCAAAGCACTTCATCCCCAGATCAGTCTACTTTTTGCAGATCAAAAAAACTATAATACTGATTGCTGCTTAATTCCAAGGTCTGGATTTCATAGGTGAGTGGGCTCAGACTAAGGAACTGGCTGGAAGGCAACTGAAAACCTTCCACTGGGAAGAGATAATTGTCATAAAAAGGAATTTAGCAGGTCTAGGTGATCCTGCTCTGACAGGGGGAGTGGATTAGAAGATGTTCTAGGTCCCTTCCAACCCCTAATATTCTCCTATAGCCATTGTAATTAACAACACATGATGTATTAAAAAGAAATATTTTTATTTGTTAAAAATGAAATGATATATAGCATTTAATCCTCATACTCATTTCAATATATTAAGGGGTTTTTTTGACAATATATAAGTATTGACTTCTTGCTATTAATGCATGAGGGAGGGAAGAGGTTACATATTTGCCTGAAATAAAAGGTTAAATACCTGAAATGGAGGTTTATGATTCTCAGACTTTAAGAAGGAAGGCTTTTCATCCCAGAAATTTAATGTTAAGTTTTATAAAATGAGGGTTAAGATGCAATCTGTAGAACAGGTGATGCATGTAGCCTCCAGCCTCTTTCTAAGCATGAACACAAGAAGAAAAAAAGTGCCTTCAGGAATTTAAAATAATGGTAAGCCATATATATTTTCAATATGGTAAAGGGTTTTCTGATAGCTCTTGAAAATAAAGGGATTTTTTTTGTTGTTGTCTATAGATTTCCTGACAACTCTTCTTAAGGAAACTCATGAGCTTTCAAGATATCACTCAAGTCCTTTCAAATGCAGGTTGTTCACTCTGTTTTCTTCCTTCTAGTTTTGAGAAGGTTCTTTATTTGAACATCTTTCCAAGATGTGGTGCAGTGAAGATATTTGGGAATTCTCAGAGCACTTTGTGGAAGAGTGAATCATCTTCTACCTTCTCAGTGTGGTCCTGGTGCTGCTGGATTCCCCAAACCACAGTCCTGAGGTGAGCAGGGTGAAATTTAATGTCCTTATTTACAGACAATTAAACCCAAGATGCTTGCACAGGGGTTCTTTGCAAGTTGCTTACATCTCTTTTTCCTGAAAAAAAAAAAAATAAAATTAATATTTCTTTTTCTACTGATAAAGAAGCTTTGGAAAGGAATGGTCTTGTGAGCACTCCATCCAGAGTGATCAACTAGAGTCTAGTTCAGTTATGGATAGAATGCAAACCACTTCAGATCTAAATACAATCAAATAAAAGTAGTATTAACCTCTTATCTAAAGGGTTCTTCACTTGCATCCTCACAAGGTTCAGCTGCTTATACCATGGGGTANTTGCACAGATACACACACACTTGGACTAGTCTCTTAAAGCTTTAACCACACATCCTAAAATGCTCTGCTTTGTGCTTGACATCAGGGGTTGAAACNAGCTCCCAGGGTGACCTTCCTTAGGCAACTCATTAAACATCTGTGTCTCCCTACAAATAACAATTACCTACTGCACTGGGGCTCTGTCAAGCTTAATTAGAGAACTTTTCCNCATCATCTTTGTCCTTCCTCTTGCAGTCCATGGCAATTCTGGCAATGACTCCAAAAGCCATTGAAAACACATTTTTGCTTGGATTATCAACACTATTAAGGTATAGCTTGGAGCTCTTCTGCAAAACAAGACATGTGAAAAGGGCTGAAATAGATCCCATTTGCTAGAAGCTGGATGGAGGGGAAAATGATTAGAAATGGGGCCAGTCCAGTGGTGCATGCACTCAACCATCTGCTAAAGGGACAGTGAGCTTTGGAGGAAGCAAAGGAAGATTATTTTCCACTTTCCTTCACTTTTTTTGGCTTGCCATAGTGCCAGAACACAATCACAGAAGCACAAATTTNTTTTTTTTGCTGTTAAGATCTTCAATTGGGGAGTGCTGCCAAATTAAGACATGGGTGATTATCTCTGGTGTGAACAGTGTGATGAAAGGTGTTCTACTGTTGACTGCCATGTCACTGTGTCATGGTACACCAGGAAAAT